>VYZP01031347.1:8043-158756 GCA_013400635.1 Hypocryptadius cinnamomeus | reverse complement strand
AAAAAAAAAAAAAAAAAAAAAAAAAATTGTGTTTTAAGACACTGGCTTGGGAAAATGACTCAGAAATTACACCGATCCATGGCAGACAGCCCTGTGGAACTACAAACCCTCTGAGCCAAAATGTGGAAATGAAGATGACTCTTGAAATCCTCACAGAGAGACTGCCAGCACAGGAACACACAGAGCAGCTTCTGTGAGTGCTTGGGGAGATCACCAGTGACCTGTCAGGCCTGGAGCAATCCTGTGTGAGAAACCTCATCAGTTACAGGCACCTACTTGTGCTGCAGAGCCAGGAGAGAAAGCATTTTCTTCTTGCTAAAAATATTTCCTTCCCCTCTTCAAAATGACAGAAGTATAACTGCACCTGACCTATTTTTCGTCCTTATTCATTCTGTGGAAATCCTGCAAAATTGACACATAATTTCTAGGTGCTGCTGCTTAGCTTCCTAAATTATTAATGAGTGTAATAATGATCCCTTTTCATCATCACCTGGGTCAGGGAATAGATGCAAAGATTACAATCACATCAGCACCCTCACATCCGAGCATTTTTATGGTATTGGAAGATCCCTCCACCAGTTTCAATCCATTAGCTGTATTACACTTGCATTTGATACCATGGCCTAATGATACATTATGTTATATACAGGGGAAATAGGGACCAAAACCACGGATGTCTCACTCCTTTAATGTGTTCAGGAGTGGTGCCAGCTGGAGCCAGAAGCCGTCAGGAGTGAGGGAGCACTGGGTGTGCTGATTCTGACATGGGTTTACACAGAGGAGGTGAGGAGGAGAGGGGAGGTGGGACTGGTGATGGGCTCTGACAGGGAGCTACTGACTTACAGGAAAAGTTCAGACATATTGAAAATGTCCAGAAGTATTTCAAAAGTGAAAACCAGGGATATTTCCACAGCTGTACTCTTACCTGCAGAGCTGTGTCAGCTCCTATTAGGATGTGGCCAACAGGGAGAGCTTTTCTGCTGGATTAGCTGTACATTCTCCCGAGGCCAGTGACGGACATCCTCATCCAGCACTTGTGGCTGAGCTGGCTCAAGATGTTCTGCTTCACAAGTGCCCATCAGCCCTCAGAAACCTGTGAGCACTCTCACACTTTGGACAAAGCTGGATGAGTGAGCTGTAACCACTTTCATCAGCACTTTGAATCTCACCTGGAGTGTGGCAGGGCACAGTCTCTGCTGCTGGCACATAAAGGGGACTGCAGCCTCCAGCAGAGCCCTAACAAGTACAAGAGGAAAATAAAAGGTCTTCACTGGTTACAGCTGTTTGCTATGGGAATGTCTTCCATGGTGACAGCTGTTGGCAATGTGTCCTTTCATGGCCTGAACAAAACTGAGCTAACAAAAGCACAGCTGGTCACCAGTGGTAGATTTTCACCTACACCTTCTCCTGGCACAGCTGCCCCTCACGGGACCAGAGCTTGGAGCCACAGCCCAGCTGGATTCTGCTCTGCCCACAGGACATGGTTTTGCTCTCAAGGCTGTAGGCATGGAGATATTCAGCCACCGTAGCTAAATTCAACAGGGACCACGACATGGAGCTCCTGACCACCAGGATACACACTTCGGGAAGCTGCTCCTCAAGGAGATGCAGGAACCAGCCACAGTGCCACCTCGGCTGGGCACCGGGCACCCTCCAGGACAGGGCAGAAGGCTCTTAAACAGTCCCCAGCACGTGGCCAGCCGTCAGGAGATCAGGCTCTGCTCCGAGCCAGCTGTGGGAAAAGGGCAGGCGAGAGGAGGAATCGGTGAGATAAGAGGAGTCTGGTTGCAGGTGGAAAACAGGGAGCTGGAGCCCGAGTAAGCAGGACGGGACAAAGAACAAATAACGAGCACCAAGTGATCTGAACAACCGCGTTCGCCCTCCCGCTGCTCGGCCCATCTGCTTGGAATTTGTTTTCAAAACAAGTCCTATTTTCCCTAGCCTGCCCAGATCCAAGCTCCCATCTTGTCCTTTATGGATCCGGTGCTGTCACTCAAAATCATTTCGAGCAGAAAAGCTGAATTGAGAAACAAAGAAAACTTATTGTTTAACATACACATTCTTCGCCCCGATAAGTCCCTCTCAGCTGTGTTTTCCCTTCACTTATTCAGGTCAGAGCCTTTATTACAGGCACTCAGAGACAACGATGATTTCACATGACTGACTGTGCTACAAATTCATCACAAGTCCTGTTTGTGTCTGCCCTGGAGATCCAAACAAGAGCACCCTCAGCCCCCGAAATGCATTCCCTGAGCTCCCCCAGAGCGGAATGAGGTCACCGCCATAGTGAGCGCCGCAAAGGGGGCTGCGGCCAGCCCGAACCGCAGCTTTTCCTCGCGAACGCCAAGTTAGGAAACGAACGGCACCAACTGAAAGGGCTTCAGCTCCACCCTGTGGTCGTGAGCAGCATCCCAAACCATTCCTCTGCCCCTGCTCCGGGACCAAGGAGGGACACCACACGGGATTTTTAAGCTGAAGCACTGGACGCTCCTGCACGGGCACTGCCGTCTTTCAGCTTGAGGTGCTCCAGGCCACAGTGGAACACTGTGGTCTGTGCCTTCATAAACTGGGGTTAATCTTTACTCTGAGATTATGTGCACCAGCCATCACCATCCTCTTTGGGATTTGTGAATTTTGAACATTTCACTCACCATCTTCCAAACAACCAGCTGGCTGGGCTTAGCACCATGACCTCATCTCTCCCTGCAGTGATTCTGGGAGCGATTAGGATGTAAAACTTCTCTTTTCTAACTCCTGTTCCTGCCTTGAACCACTTCTCATATTTCTCTGATGAGACACTGCTTGCTGATACAACTCTTGCAAATAACCTTTAGAATTGGGGGTGCTTTTAAGGAACGTTTTTCTTGCCAAAGTTTTCAAGAAGGGAATGGCTCTCTAAATGAAGTTGCAATTTTAATGACAGGAACCTTGAGAAATTCAAAGCAAGCTCCAGCTCTGTTGGTTGGCCAATAATTAAATAGTTCATGTCTGACCTAATTAATGCTCAAATACACATCAGCAACTTTCAGGCTCTAAGGCACTAAATTTGTGACGAGTGAGGTTCGGGCAAATACTGTCTCTTCACCCACCAAAAAAGCCCCTCAGTATCCCTGTTGTGCAGGATGCTTTGTGGCGGCACTGAAATGCCTCTTTGTGACTCTGGGGAGCAGGTTCTGGATGAGACAGACTCAAGTCCTGTGTAAAATGTTAGAACCCTTTATTCTGGTTCTCATCACTGCTCTGGTCCTTCCTACCTGCCCCAGGTGCTCTTTCTCAACTTTTCAGAAGGTGTGTCATATTTTTACTTCTTTATTACCCCGTATTGTACTGATACTCCCATATCAGTATCTTTACTGTGGTTCTATTTACATATCAAAGTGTTGAGCCTGTAGCATTTGTCTGTGAGTTTTGAGATTCTAATTAGATGCAGTGCCTCATTTTTAGCTAAATACTCAAAAACATATGCAAAAGTTGAAATATATTTTAACCAATGTGTGCTGCATGTAAGCAAAGCTGTGGGTTCTTTCCAGTCTGAAAAGCTTCCAGGCATATTCACTTCAAGCATTCCCTTGTGTGTTCTCTCTCACCTATGTAGAGAGGCCAATATTTATTTTCATTTTAATAATATTTTCACCACAAAACTGGTTTGATGTGTTTAACTATCAAACTATATCACATTCATCAATTAAGGCTTGGAAATGATACACAACATGAAAATAAACAACATGGAAAAAAATGCAGGCATCTTTCCTTCTCCCACGCAAAATCTAACTTGCAAAACCAGAATTTCACGGCATTTGATAGCAGCTATTTAATTTTTCAGCTCATCCCAGATCAAACTAGTTTTATATGCAGCAACAGCTTGTACAATGCATTGAGTACAGCACTGCAATGGTTTCACTTGCAGGAGGAAGGGAAGTAGCCAATGCATGGAGGCTCTAGCACACACCTACCACTGCCAGTCTGGGAAGAGGAGGGAAGGTGAAGAAAAGGTGGATGTTTCTGTTCCATATGAATTCAGCAGGCATTTATCACCAAACCCCTCAAAATCTGACCCCTTGTTAGCACAAATGCAATGCCAAGGGAGTTTGTGAACCCTCTGATTTGAAATAATGGGCTCCATCTGTGCCCATCTCCCCACCTTTTGGGTACTGCTGTTGGTGGTTTAGGAGATTCTTGTCAACTGAAAGTATTTTTACAGTGCACAAATTTTGTTTTTATGCAAGGTAGGGGTTTTTTTCCCCCTAAGCTGTGTAGGTAAAACAAAATCTGCAAGAGACATGACAAGCAAATTTCCAAGAAAAAGGGTTCACTTTACAGCTAGAACAGTTATTATTTCAGTCTTCCCTTTGCTATGTCATATAGCAAAGCCAGAAGATAAATATTTTGGGGTTTGCCATTTAGTCACTACCACAAGCACCTCGTTTCTGGCCTTTCATTAAATCTTTGGCTAAATACAGCCCGATGTATTTGGAGCTCCAAATACTGCTTTAGCACTCAGGGGAATTTTCAGGGAGAAAAAGCCATTTCAGAGTCCCTCACCTTCCAAAAGATCACCACACCCACAGTTCATATTTTAATAAAGTTCTATCAGGTCTATCAGATTAAACCCTGGATAGAAACAAGCATCCAGCTACCAAGCATTTAACTGTTAGACCACAACAAATGAGAAAAAAATCTCTGGCTTCTACCAAAATCATGGGCTGAGGGGCAGAAATGCTTTGATATTTTTATGAAACATTAACCTTCAAACATAATTACCACAGGCACTGAGGTTGCACCTGAAGGCTGCACTGCTGGGGAGAATGCTGTAGAAGTGGCCTGCAGGGCAGGAACGTGGCAGGTAAGCACAAGGAATGTCTGCACAGAGATAATGGGATACAGGGCAGCAGCAAGAGCATGGCTTCAGGGGATGGAAGTGCTGCTACTGACACTTTCCACATGCCAGCAGAGGTGATGGTGGCTTGGTTGACATTGCATGAACAGTAATCTTTGAAAACAGACACTCTGAAGCATAAAGCTGAGCTGGGGAGCATGAAAGCAATGCTGTCCCTGCTAAAATCTTGTAATAGTGAAACCATTTTAGTAGCAGAAAAAAAAGAACTGAGCTAGATTCACTCTGAACAGTTCTACATCTACATTCTACCTTGAGATCAAAGATAAAAGGAGCAGGTATTTCAGTCTTTGCAAGTTTTCCATCCCTATTTTGCAGATCCATGAGTTAAGGAAGAGGCATAAGCATCCAAAATATGGTATGGCTACATGATCCTTATCTCCTATCTGCATTACCTGGTATCTGCAAAATGCAGTGACTGAGACTGTGTGCTGTGCCTTCTGAAATTACAGTGAGGGGAGGAACAAGACAGGACTGAAAATCAGCTTTTTAAAATTTCTGGACCACTGCACTATTCAGTGCCAGTGCACTTAGATGTGTATCGGGACAGTATCCAGCCCAGAGTGATTTCTTCAAGCATCTGAGGTAGACTGATCTATTCAAATTCCCTGCACTTCCCCACTCAGCCTGACCTTTACAATCAGCTCAAAAGCATTCAGAAGTTGTATGCAAATATAAAAGATGTAATTGTTGAAGCTCGTGTTTCAGGGAATGCAAACAAGAGCATGGAAGGGGGCGAGGCCTGTTTGGGGTGTGATTTGCAGAAGCCATTGATGTGGAAGATCCCAGCATTAACAGGCACAAGAGAAATGACACACAGCCAGTTTTGAAAGGCAGCAATTTCCAAGTTCTTCTTGGCTGTCCAATTTTTTCTCCCTGGGATGAGTTTTAGGGGGTGTGCCAGGGATGAAGGGCCCTGGCTCACACCACTTGCATTGCACCCTGGACTGGGTTTCTGCCACTATAAAGCAGAAGCAATGGGTTGGCTTTAGTGTTTAGTGTCTCAGAGAGAACATTACCAAAACAGCTTCTCCAACAGTCCACTGAACCAAACATAAAGGGTTTTGCTCCCAACAGCCACAGCTGTGTGTCCCAGGATAGTGCAGGGATAGCACAGTATCCCTTGGGATTTGCTTACATCATCTCACAAATCTGCATGCTCTGATGGCTGTGATAAATTTGTGCTTTAAACCACTAATGCTTCAGTCAGAGCTGAGCTGAGGGATTTTACAGCACTATTCCTGTCTGCCTCCAGCTCCACAGGGGGCTTGTCTAGCTCCAGAACCGGGAGAGAGGCACCAGCAGGAAACACAGGGAAGGGACATGTCTTACCTAACTTTTTTCCTCCACAATTCACAGCATACAGTCCAGACAATCCTGAGTTTTGCTTCTCTGTTGGTTTTCTGTTCTGGGCAAACTGGGTGCCTGAAGAGGGAGAGAATACACCAAATTCCATGGTGGAAGTCATCGGTCGTGGTGTTGTAGCTCAGCGTGAAGCCAAGGTAAGCCCCACAAAGCCTCTGCTGGGAACACGGTATTAAAATCCTCACATGCAGATAAACTTCCTTCATTCAGGGCTGGATCTGTCCTGCTTGCCTAGCATACATTTTGGATGGAGCCACAAAGGCCGATCCTCAGAGGATCCTGCCCTCTTGGAATAACACACTGAAACGTGCAATTAGCACCCTCCAAAATGTTGCCTGAGATGATACAAAAGCTGAGTCTCTTTTTTAGCCCTGTTTGCAGTGAGCAAAGCATCCAGCCCGTGTAACAGCAGTTCATTCTCCTCAGGATTTCTATTGACACAGGGGAGAAACTAAAATCCCTGCTATCTCTAACAAACTTCCATCCCTGCAAAGGATATGCAAACTGGGTGGTGCTGCCATGGCTCTGGTCTGGTTTGCATGGCCACATGTGGAAGAGCCTTTCTGTGCTTGCTGTCTGTCTGGCTGATAGGCCAGGTAGGATTCCCTCATGCATTTCTGCACAGTGAATCCTAATTACTACATCCAAACCCAGTCACAGTATTATTGCTATATGTAGTTGTATAATTTGTCTAACTGTCTGTATTTTCAGTACTTTCCTTCCTTTTCCCACACCTGAACCCTGTTATTTTTATTCCAGCCAATTCAGATAGTTTCCCAAGATGCTCTGGTCCTCACATGTTTGAGGATAGCTCCCAAATTTGTGTCCTCCACAGTCTTGTTAGCATATCCAGCTGTTTATCCTGAGGTCAAAACCAATAAATGCTAANTACCACAAACTGTGTCCCTACACACCAAGGTCTTGGAACTGCATTTTATGACAATTTACTGCCCTCCTTTCTGGAGAGATTCTTACCTTCCAGTCTGGTAGTAATCTTCTGATCTCCATTTAAAGACAGCCTTCCATGCCTTATCCAGGATCTGTCCAAAGCTGAAGTAGCAAGATCTGCTGCATATCCCTCATGGGGAATGCCCCCAGCTCCCAAACAGGAGATATTTCCTATTACCACCCCTCAGTCACAGAAACTTGAGACTCTTTACTCATAGTCTCAATGCTTGACCTTTTTTGCTGGGGTGAGAATTTGCCATGGGAGAGTAGGTTCCATGGTGCAGAGCCTTCAGAAATACAAACATGGAGGCTACAGACACCAACATTGTCACCTCTTCCAGAATTAAGATCTGATTCCTTGACAGCCCAGGTTCAGAGTGAACCACAGCGTTCTGTGGGGGCTTCCTGACAGCCCAAGAGAGATCCTTCACCACAGTTCCTAGCAGCCAACTTCCCCTACAGGAGGCCCTGCTGCTGAGATGGGCTGTCCTGCTCTCTGTGAGTACAGACACAGGTTTCCAGCTCAACCCCATGGATACAAGCAAAGCCTGTGATTATTGCTCTCTGTCCACTTCTCATGTCAGGCTCTTTATTTACATCATCGTGTTATTGCACAGCCATTAATCATTAGCTCACTCTTCCTAATAAATATCACTTCTGTAAGAGAAATATTGCAGCCCAGCCCTGTGGGTAGGAAGCAGAGAATTGTTTAGCTGGGCAGCATCTACTTTGTTCTGCTTTTTATGTTCCTAGTACTTCAGTGGGACACAAATTAGAGGGCAGCATGAGTGGGAAGTCTCTGTGGACATTGTCACAGCAACAGATTTTGATGTGGTCTCAGAGATGTCTGGAGTTAGCAGGGATGGCCTAAGGCTTTCAGGAAAGATGAGCATTCTACTGACAGCCATTCCAAGTGGATTAAATTGCAAATGTTACTGAACCTGTTTGGTGATAAGGTTTGTAGCTCTCCCAGCATCTGCACAAGTGTATTTGCCCAAGATACTCCACATACTTGTTTTTCATGCTGATAAGGGAGCAGTGGTTAAGGAAACACTTGTAGCAATGAGTGTGTTCATGTCATGCCTGCATAGGAATCATTTATCAAATTCATTCCAGACTCACTCCAGTAGAGGCCCCTCTGATAGCTGTGACCCTTAGAAACCAAAAAGTGCAGCAGGAACGTGAGAAATGAGGAGAAACTGGGCACGAGTGTGGTATGTACTCACCCACCACTCACACAGCTATTAAAGTAACTAAAATGAAATTAAAAACTTGCAGGTTCCCTGTGGAGCCCTGGCAATGAAAATGCCAGTCCCCACATGGAAGAACTACAGGTACATTGAAATAACGATGCCAAAACTTTTGATTCACAGCATTTTCTCCTTTGCCATGGGGAAAGCAGCCAGGCTGCCACAAACTGGGCTGGGCCAGATCCAAGTTAAGCAGATTCCAGGTCACTGGGCTCCTCCAGGTTTTCCATCAGCTGATAAAAGCATCACCACTCTGACAAGCCCACCAGGATGGTCTCTTTATGATGATGCACTTTCAAATCCCTGATCAAGTCAACTGCAAATGTTGTACTGAAAGGTGTAAAACCTTCATTGTCACTTTAAAATTTTCAAATTATTTGATTGCATCCTGCTTTGTGTCTGGGGGGTGGGTCAGCAGCCAAAGAACCAGCGCAGATGCTCCGAAGACTGTGGGACAATAACCCCCCTTTTACCTTGTGCCAAGGAGTGCAGTGAGCATATCTGGAGCAAAAATTGCTTTTAATGTTTAGGGCCAGGCCAGGTTGCCCCAATGTGGAAGGGCATCTATTGCTGGGCATCATGAGCATGAGACCAGGCCTGCCCCAGTGAGAGAATAAACCCGTACCAGCACAGTCCTACACCTGGGCAAACTGCAGTAAAGCTGTGAATCCAGGAAAGCTGCACAAAGCCAAATCACCAGGGAAACACCTGCCCAAATCTTCACATCCAGAACCAGCCAAATACTTGGATCCTAAAATCATCCTGAAATCAGATGACTGTGTATTTTTGACCCAAGGACTATCCGAGCTGCTCCCCGAGGACAAATCTGCCAAAGCAGCTCATTCCTGCCCTGCAGCATTGCAGCCATTCCTGCCCTGGGCTGAGGGCAGGGCAGCAGCTGTGCTCCCACCAGAGCTGGCTGACAGGACACCAACCCCGGCTTGGGACCCACCCAGCTCCTCTGGGAATGGAGTGGCTGCAGTCTGCAGTCAGGGGCCCAGCAGCTATCAGCTAATGAGGTCATGTCAGTAGTTTTGAAAAGCCACCGTCAGCACTATTGACAGCAAATCGTTGTTTTCCCCAGGATTTCTGATCTCTGGGATAACCACTGGTGCTTGCTGTGGACTCCCCAGGTGCCCCTGATAACCCTGAGCCTCTGTCCCTGGCCAGGGCAGGAGAAACCCTGCAGCCAAGTGGGAGCAGCAACTGGCGACAAGATGCCAGCTCTTCAGAGCACATCACCACAGCAAACACCCTCAGGAAAACCCCCCAGACAGCAGCACACAGAGCTCACACAACACCTGGCAGCCACAAGGGAGCAGAGCATTGCTGTGGGAGCTGCGAGCAGGATCGAGGACACGGCTTCCTTCAGCCTTTCCCTCTTCCCCCTTAGGCACACGGCTGATTCCAGCAGCACAGTTGTCAAGTCAGCAGTTGGGGCAGATGGACTTTCCATTTTAAGACCCCTGTTTTCCCAAAGCCACAATCTGGAATCTGCCCACAGGGAGAGTTTTCAAAAAAACCCCAAAAACAAAAGCAAAAAATAACCCAACACAAAACAAAAACCCAACAACAACAAAATCCACTAAAACACCAAAAAAAGCAAAACCAAAAAATTCCAGCAAAAAAACCCAACAAAAACTCATGACAAAGAATATGTAACTGAGGGAGCAACAATCTCTCCACCCTTCAGTCAACCCCAGAGGAGATGGCAAGTATCTTATCCACTTTTTTAGCCTTACTGGTTGCTGCAGTAATGACTTTCCAAATGCTCCCCAGTAGAGCACACATCCTGGAATGACAGGGAGCTGCCACTCAGCTTCCCAAAGAATGAGAAAAATCTGAAAGGCTGTCCTGAATCCCAATAAATGACAGTCTCTATCAGGCCCAAGTTCTTCTGGCCTTCCTGATTCTAATAAGCATCCAACAATATAAACCAAATTTTTGCAGTACCTTCTGGTACTGAGGAAAAGTACCTCCACCAATCCTTCCCTCCAGGGAACTCCTGAGTGCAGGAGAAAGTCCTTTGAAAGAGCAGAGGGAAGCAGTGCACATGGAAATGTCACTCAGGAAAAAAGCTTTGAACTGTGAGACACAGGCTATGATCCACAACTGAGGTCCAGGGAAAAGGGACTTGTTCTAGGTACAACTCTCACAAGCCCATGTTAGAGCTGGTGGCAGCTTGGGTCTGGGAGTCATCCTGCAATTTGCTGAACCTCAGCAGGCAGCCGGCCACTCAGGGCCACAGGCCCCTGAACACCAATGCCAGCCTCTTCCCTGGGAAACAAAAGTCACCAGCCCAGGTTTCTGGGGTCAGTTTGCAGGAGGCACTTGGGAGTGTCAAAGGAGCCTCAGTTTGCTGTGATGGCAGCTTGGGTCTGGGAGTCATCCTGCACATTGCCGAACTCAGCAGGCAGCCGGCCATGCCCAAAGGGATGTGTGCTCCCAGGCACTGCAGCTAATTGGGAGGCCAAAGTAAATTGCCTCACTGGTAAGAACTGCAATCCACCCAGCATCTTTTTACAGCCTTCTGAGGGGTGTTTTTTACTGGACATTCCTAGTTTGTGTCCCTGGTAAGGGCAGCTCCTCCTTTCAGAGACACTGCTAGCTCTGCAGCAGGATGTTCTGCAGAGCTCTGGAATGCTTGGGGAGCCACAGGCCTGGTGCCTGACAGGACAGGGCAGGGCAAGCTCTGTTCTCTGAGAGAGGAAGGTGAAATCCTCACAAAGCTCCTCCAAGAGCAACAATCCATAGTGGAGTTTCAGGTAGGGTCCAGCATGGATGGTCCATGTCAGACCCTCGTGAAGGGAGGAAAGGGCAGAGTAACTGCATCCTGCAGCTCAGCTCTAACTCCTCCCCCCTCACTGCAGGCAGAACTTGCACCTTGCCATACAGAGCAGGAACTGCTCCCACCGTCTGCATCCTGCTGCCAACAGAAGCCTGGACAGCAGAGAAAAGGTGGTGAGAAATGTCACTCATCTCTGTGCAGGTCACTTTTCACTCTGAGTTAGATTCTGTCATCACTGTGTCATTCTTCACTGGGGTCAGGGCATCTGTCCCCCGTGATCCCCCTCCACTTGTGACACAACAGCCCTTTGGGTCCCTTTACAGCGTGAAAGCTGGGAGAACTTGGAGGGTGCTGGGAACATCCATCCCACATGCCCTGCTCCTGGCAGCTACCATGGAATCTGCAATATTAGTAGTAATTCCTTCCATTTCAGCCCAGGCTGTTTTGCTATTGAGCTGGGCTAAGGAGGGTCTTGAAAAGTGGGCTCAGGTCCACAGAACTCACATTTCCAATGGCATCAGCAGGATGGAGCTGAGTAAGGACAAGGAATTCATGCTGGCTGCAGGAAGAACAGACAGGTAGCCACGTTTCATGCCTACAACCAGGATATCTGATCTACCCCTACAGCAAAAAGCAGGAATTTAATACATCTTCTGGAGACATGAGGATATTTAATCTGTGGGAGGGAGAAAGGTGAAGGGCAGCAATGTGAGATGGGTCCTAGCAGGACCAAGGACTCTCTTCTCCTGACACTCATTTCTCAGCATAAGCAAATTGCTATTCCATCTGCTAATGGATCTAAGCAGCAGCTGCTGTTCAATGTAAAGCAGCAGCACACATCCTTGGAAATCAGTCAAGGTTGTACACTTGCATCCCTTGGGCAGGAGTACTCGTGGAGGGGAGCTTCTCCCAAGGAATTTCCCAAGGGAACTGCAAGAGTGGCAGGACAGGCTCTAGAGTCCTGTGCGCTCTGTCCAGAGTGGCTGGAAATGGGAAAAGAATTTGCACATTCACACACAGTTTTACACAGTGGAGTAAAGTGGAATCCAAAGCCCTCTGCAGCATAGAACCCCTGGGTTTGGAACAGAAAAGCCCAGAGTTGCCCCAGTTGTCGCTGCATTATCCCAGTGCCATGCAGGAGCTGGAGCAGAGCACATGGGGCAGGGCCAGCCCCGAGGCACTGTGGGTCTGCCATGGGCATCCTGCAGGCTTCGAAACTATGGAGAAAGAATGGTTCTGTGAAATGCAAATAGACTTTGCCAAAACACCCCCTTGAGTATGGATTTTACACTCAGTAAGTTCACTGTGGAAGGTTTTCCCAGTCACTATACAGAAGATTTCATACATATATGAAGAATAAATGTAAATATCTTAGAATCCAGCCTCTAATGTGAATAATATCCCTCTGCATGTCCATGCCTCCAACTCTGCAGCTTTGGGCTGCTGTGTGAGAATGTGTAAATTAGGAATGGACTGAACAGGAAAACTGGGCTGATCACATTCACTGTTCTGGTGTGAGGGGAATAACCACGGTATTTAATACATGGGAGCTCTCTTTTCACCACTCTGTGAAAAACCCCTCGGCTAAAGGAAGCAGAGAGCAGTTCTCCCTGTCTCCACAGCTTGTCGCTCTCTCACTCCACTATGCCAGATATTTCCCAGCCTCAGGAGGCAGGAATTGATCCTGTTCCCCTCAGCCCTTGGTTTGCTCAGGCTGCTCCAGACAGGAGCTGCTCTGTCCCAATCATTTTGTCCCAGTGGGAATTCCTTCCCCTCCACCCTCTGCATTTACACAAACACAACCCGAGCACATAAAAGAGGGGGGCTTTAAATCAGCATAAGTTTACAGAGTCCAAACTGTTTAAAGTTAAACTTTATTTGTATTCTTTGTACGAATATCAATAAAAGTCCTCAAATGTATCTATATCTGTACATATTACAAGAACCTTCAAAAATTATTCACAGAACAAAAATAAATCTTCTTTAGAACAAACCCAGGCAATGAAATGCAGAAATGGATCTCAAAGACCAAACAGTCCAGTGCTACAAGCATAAAAATAGGCTTGAAAAACAAGTTTATTCCTTTTTAAAGGTGTACTTTGTTGAAATAAAAAATAAATTATTTAGAGCTATCACTGTAGAACAGTTCTGTGTAGTAACACTCTTATTAAGGCCCTTGAGACAGAAAATCTATTTTTGCAGGTAGGATTCCTGGCAGGCATGATCTGTAAGGACATGCTCACTCTCCTGGGAGTTAACTTACTGTGGAGAAGGAAACACCTAAAAACATCACCCTAAATTTAACCCTTTTTCCTCTGGCAGACCATGCCCACCATTGATGGAAATGCACGTCATGGTTCAACTGGGACAGGAATTGTTCTCCAGGAACTACACAGACATTTTTGCAGAATACAAGCAGAATTCATCCACACAAGTAAGTATTGCTGACACATTCCATGGACATGGCTGTAAAATTCATGGACTTCCAAGTTAAAAGCTGGTGGGTTTATGCAAACATCAGAACATGAAATGAATATATAATGGGGGGAAAACTCACAGCCAAACCAAAGCAATTACATGAATGCAAAATAAACCCCATTTATTTGATGATTTATTAGATGGATAAATAATTTATTAGTGGATACACCTCATATACTCTAACTAGAAAATACACACATCCCTTTCCATGCTCCTGTAGATTCCCTGCCTGAGTTATGCCACTGGAGAGGAATGTGGCAAAATGTGTACTGTATGGATCTGTGCTTTTGTAAAAAGCTGCCCATTTCTGATACACCAGGGAAGTAACAGTTGGTAATTCCTAGATGTGAAATCTATTTCTCCTTAAAAAAAAAGGCCTGAATTCCTAGAGTTGCAAAGAACAGGGATTTACAGGATGCTGCCTAAGCCGTGCTCTCTCTGTCCTCTCAGAGCCTGTCCCTTGTCACCCTGCTCACCCCACACACAACCTGCCAAGAGGCCACACACAAGAGGCTGCTCCATCTCCCTGCCCTGCTGTGCTGGCCTCAAGCTTTTCCTGAGCACTCAAGAAGCCCAGGTGGCTTTAAGGTTTGGAGAGAACCCTCCTAGAACAGTACCAACGTGGCCAGCACAGACTGAGACACCAAGATGGGGTGACTTTCCTGTTCAGTCTGAGGAACACAAGTATTCCTCCTCCAGGCTATCCAATTTTTCCTGCACTACTTCATCTGTTCCCCAGTGAGAGCAGCAGCTCTAGCAGAGCATTAGACACAGCCATCAGCCTTTGCTCAGAGTGTGAACCCAAAGCCAGCTCCCCATCACACATTGCACCATTTACTCTCTCTCTGCTGCAGAGCCCACTGGCCACGAGTCTAAACCCAAACATGACCAGGCCCAGGCAGGGCTCCTGCCCCTGAACAGACACCTGGATTTTATATTTTATCAGTCTGGACAAAATAGAAACTGGCTTTTTCACAACTGTCAGCTTGAGGCAGCTGAACGTTTTCTGGAAGGCTGCTTGGTAACAAACTAGGAGAGAGAGCTGCCTGCAGGACTCAGGAGCAGTGTTTTGTGCTGCAGCAGATCAATTCCAGTCTTGCAGCACTGACTCTGCAACCTTCACCCCTCTGGGGTCTGCAGGCAGCTCTGCCCTCGGCAGCAGAGCTAGAGGAGCACGCCTGGCACCTAAGGGGAGAAAGTGGAAAAGCAGAGAAACAACCAGCCTAGCAATGAGACCACAGAGAGGGGTCAGGCTCTGAGAGAGCTACTGCTTTTTCCTACAAGCATTCTACAAGCTTGAGAAACACACAGGATAAGGTACAGTATTGGAATGATGCACTACCAAAGACCTCACCAATACTGGGGCAGGGATTATTTCCCCTCTAAAAATCCAGGCTGAAATGCTGCCCCTATTGCAGAAACCAAAGGGAACACCTCAGCATCAAACCACACAGGTCAGCCAGCGACCTCTGACATTACCAGAGCACTGGGGAGCTCTGGGGAAAGGTGTTTCCCAAAATAATGCTAGAATAACTCTCCTAGAGCAACACATCTGCTTCTGCCTTGCTCTGTCAGTGCAGCCCCACGGGCGCTCACTCACAGCACACCCACATCACCTGCACGGTGCCACAAGGGAGAAGTTCACATGCCCATCCCAAAAGGGAGGGGAACATGTTCCCCATGCTACAGCTGTGCAATTACAGTACATGGCTACAGGGACATGCAGATCCCACAGAAAGAGCCCACGAAAAGGGTTTGTGTAAAAGAGGCCCTCACGTGACAGCTCAACACAAACTGGAGAAGTTGCTACGGCTGCGATGCCTGAAGGGAGAAAGGAGAAACTCAAAGGCACAGTTTGAGGAATAAAATATCAGAGGTCAGCAAGGATCTAGAGCTGGAAGACGGTTTGGAAAGTATGGAAAAGTAACCACTGTTGAGCCAATGCAGAGCACAACCCCAGGTGTGTCAGTGCCAGCAGCACTGAGTCCTGGCCGAGCAGCTCTGATCCCAAAGAGCCAAGCATTAATCCCAAATCCCAGCTCACTGCTGTGCTCCAGAAGGCCTGGCTAGGATTGATGCACACACACCCTACAGCACAGGGGTCTCTGCACTGATGCACAGGACACACGGGGGTGGTGATGGTAGCTTGAGCATCGTGACACCAGAGCACGCAAACTGCTCTGCCACCTCCTGCATCAGCCACAGGGCTGGGATGAATTCATTTCCAAAAACCAGGCAAACTTGGCAACAGACACCAGGTTCGGGTCTTGGTATTGCCAATAATTCATGTGCAGGGAACTGGCTTAGATACTCCTGAATTTTTCATGAGACAATCCCACACTGAGACATCTCTCAAGGTTTTGTCTGAAATCGAAGTAAACTTTTCCAATTTCCACAGCATGTGAGGATGGTTAATCACACTTGCTGTTATTGGTATGTTTCTGTAATTAACAATTTCAATCAATGCTGCAATACTTTCATTTACTGTGAGGGTTTGAGGGCTAGAAATACACAGCAAAAGCTGGAAATAAAAATTCACACCTGACTCCAGAATCTGAGATTTTAAAAAAAACAACAAAAAACCAAAAAAAACCCCAACCAACCAACCAAAAAAAACAAACAAAAAACAAAAAACCAAAAAAAACACCCCTCTCTCAGATTAAATATTCTGGCACTTGATGAAATCATGAAAATTGACAATACCAAGCCATTTACTATTATCTGTTACAGGTTGTGAATGTCACTGTCTCCCAGGAGAAGGTCACTTTGGAGCGATATCCCATTCACACACAGTCTGGAATCATGCTTCTATGAAACACAACTGAAAGGAATTGGAGACAAAAACTTAGTCAAAACTCCTGGAAAGAACTGCAGTGTACAGAACTCAAAAAATATCCCTTTAAATTATCCAGAGAAAGGAAAATTTCAGCAGAAATGGAAGATCTTTCAACAAAGGTGCAGAAAGCACCTTTAATTGGAACTACACTGGCTAAGCAAGTGGCTGAAACAGTGAAAATAAGCAAGCATTAAAATACAGAAATCCTCTAGAAAAAGGGACTTTTGCATATGGAATTTCCTGTGCTGGGCATGGGCACCCTTTGGTTAGCCCTTTCCCGAGAGGATTAACCTGTCTGTTCCTGATGGAGAGCAGAGAGGGAATTCAGGGTGCCTCTGCAGGGGGCGTACGGTGGGGATCGGCTAGAAATCGTTAGAAAAGTATTTACAAGTCTGTAAATCCTCCAAACAGAAGAAAATACAAAACTGCATCAGAACTGGGGTACAAAAGAAAGAATCCTACCACAAAATCCTGCAGATTCCCTCTGTCTGACAGGAAGCCTGACTGTGCAAATTCCAGGAATCCAGCTTGCTGCTGCCACTTTGTACCTTCTTCAGAAAGACTGTTTTATGACAGACTCCTATCAGAAGTAGGTACAGGACACAGCAGGAGCCAGTTCTCTTGCTAAAATGTTTGCTATCAAGTTTGCATTCAGCTAAAGACCAGCTGGGGAAGAGGGGAATAAACCCAGCTGGTGAGTTTTCCTATGGAATTCATTTCACTCCATTCATGTCCTTTGATCAGCCAGTTGCTGCCTCAGGTCACCCGCTGCTCACGTCTCACCCACAACACACACGCACACACACCCCCCTCTTCCTCCTCCCAGGACTGCAGTGCTTTCAACAAGAGAAAAACAACAACAACAACAATAATAACAACAACAACATAATAATAATAATAATAAAAAAAATAGCAATAATTAAAAAATCTACAGTATTCACTTCCATTTGGTATATTACATTGGCATTTTCTGTACACAACCCAAGAGCTCCCTCTATTTACACAGTGATCCACAAGGACTTATTCTGGGGAGCCTGGTTCTCCTGGCCCTGAGTGGGGAATTAAAGCCCACCCTTCAGAGTTGCTTTTTCAACTTTATTGAATGTACAATACTATCTTAAAACAATTTAAAATACAATTTTAAAATACAACTCTAAAACAATTTTAGAACAATCTTCAAACAATACAATCTTCAAACAATACAATTTTCCTTTTACAGAAGAACTATGTGCAACAATCAGTGACGGTGAGGGGTCTTGGCTCTGCTCCGTCTTGCTCTTCCACGGAGGTGGTTGGCAGCACCTGCAGAATTAGAAACTGCTGTTCTTAAATTCACCATTCTCCGTGATGGAAAGCTTGGGAGGGTTGCCATTCCGGACGTGCATGGTGTAGCGCTCCTTTACCTGCGTCAGGGCGCTCATCAGGCGCGTGTTGGCCGAGTCCAGGAACACGATCCGCTTCTCCTGCAAAGACACCCCACAGCGTCAGAGCTGCCGCGCGCCCGGCGCCCGCGCTGGGAGCGGCCTGGGCTCTGGGCAGAGGCAGCTGGGCCAGCGTTCCCTGAGATGGGCTGTCTGCCTCTTTCTGTTTTCGGGGTGCACGGGCTCCTCTGCGGCCGCTCCGGCCCTCCGGGGCTTTTTGTGCGATGAATCCGAGTTACAGCGGGGAATTGATCCAGGCATGGAGGCTCCACCCAGCCAGGCAGGGTTTTGCCACAGGGGAGTGGGAGGGGGTCGGTGTTAATAACAATGGTAGCCAATTTCCGTATTACATTTTAGAAGTACGTTAGAAAAACAGAAACAGGCAGCAGAAAATAAAAGTGGTGGGGGGTTTCATCTGGCAGAGAAAAGTGCAAGTGGTATCTGCCGACCATTGTCTCTGTGCTTTGGATGGAGTGTGCTCAGAGTAAACTCATGGGATGCTTGAAATAAATAAATAAATAAACAATAATAAAAAAAAAGCAGATAATGGCAGCCTGCGGTGACGGTGCAACAGCAACACAGAGAAGCAGCAGCCAAAGCTAACGCTGAGGGTTACTGGAGGTGAGGGGGAGAGGGCACTGTGGGTGGAGGGGAGATGCCATCGACAGAACACAAAGAACAAACACGGAACACGCTGCTCCTAGACCCATTCCAGCTCAGGGGGCTCCTGGGCTCCATGGGTGCACGTGCCTGGTTGATTGTCCTTGCACAGAACGTGCCAGCCTCCACTCGGAGCAGACAGCTCAGGGATGTGTGCTGCTAAATTGACATAACCCATCACCAGACCCAGCCCTGCTAACAGTGGGATATCTGCAGTGGGATACAGCACTGGAGGGGCAAGCCAAGGAGTTGTTGGCATAATCAGAGATGATGATTTCCATCTTTCCCCCCCAAAAAATAATAATGCAGCTGCAGAAAGCAGTGCTAGAGATAGCAGGAAGGTAACTGTGCTCTCCATGCCACCAGCTGGTTGGCTTTTGTTCTTTGAGAAGGGAAAATGTCTAATTTGCTCAACCAAAACAAGTTGCACGTGGGAACTCTTCCCAGTCCAGCCCATTGAGAAACAAAATGAAGGGAAAAATTATGCACAGAAGGCATAAACATTAAGGATCAGCTCAGACACGCTGCTCAGGAGACTCACGTGCCACCACAGCCCCTTGGGATTCAGATCCCAGCACATCAGTGTGTGCTACAGCACTAATCAGCAATGTCTGCTTTTCTCAGCGGGCTCCCCCACAGGGCTGAGTGCTCAGGTGCAAAAACAAAGCAGAATTTAAGTCCTGCTTCTGTTACAGCCCTGAAGATGCTGAGCTCTTTGTAAAGCCAACAGAGGAGGAGGAGGCACGAGGCACAAGGCCTGCCTTAGCCCTCATCCCAATCCAGCTGAGGGGAGCAGGGAGAACATGGAGCTGAGGAGTTACAGGCCTCTCCTCCAATGCTGAAATGAGCCCTGAAATGAGAACACAACTGCCTCAGAAGGAATGTTCTCCTCAGCCAGGCAAAGCTCCTACTCTGACTGTATTTCACCTGGAACATACAATTTAAAATTAAAATATTCCTTGTAAAACTTTTCCTGAAAAATTTCTAAAAAGTCTTTCCAAAGAGTTGAGAACGAAGGGCTGGGTGCTTCCAGACACTGCTGAACGCTCACTGAGCCAGTCTGCAAAACAGCTGGAAATCCACACTTGGAAAATCAATCTTAAAAGCACAAGCTTGGTGAGTAGAGGCATCTTCTCACTGAAAGGAAAATTGGATCTACCAGGCACGTCTCTAACACGCTCAGGGCACAGGGAGCAGGAGGAGCTGGAATGGGTAGGAGGTCAGTGTGCTGGGCCAGGACTGGGTACTGCTCAGCTAGAGAACTGATTGGGTTTACTTGCCTGTTGGAATTATCTCATCCCCATTTATGACCTGTAATTTAACACAGCGGAGATGTCACTTGCGATAGCAACTGGGCCAGTTCTCTTTGCAGCTGCGCCGCTCCGAGGAGAGAGTCTGGCCGCACCTATCCCTGCTCAGGCTCCAGAGCCAGGAGAACAGCTCGTGTCTGTGTGCATGGGGGCAGAGCTGGGAGCTGCACTGCACCCCCCAGACCATCCCAGGCCGGTGTCCCTAAGCACAGGATCCCAGGTCACTGCTGCTCCTGGCAGCCTTTAACTCTTCAGCTGGGCACAACGAGCAGGGCTCCCACCCCTCTTGATGAATCTCACACAAAAAAAGACCTTTCATTTTCTAGCCACGACTTCAAGGGATTGCTACAGAACCCAGCAGACACCTGGGCACCCCTGGTGAGTCTGCTCTGAATCTTTCACCAGTTTCCTCCTCTGCTCAGGTACTCGAGGAAGGGCAGTGACAACTGCACTTCCCCCATGCACTGCCTGACAGTGAAGCAGTTGAGGTTTGCCAGTGACCTTGCTCAACCAAGAAAAAGAGAAATCATTAATGCTGCTGTTTTGCTCCTGTTTTTTCACCACAGGTGATAAAAGCTGCGTCACTTGATGAAGTGTAACCAAGGACTACACCCTTCCAGCCCTGAGGGTCTGAAGGTCTCACAGGTCAGCAGTGGTCCCCTCTGCCAGCTGGTGACACTGGGATCACAATGGTCCATGCTCCACCTTGCTAGCCCATAACCAACACCAAGGCTGAGAGCCTCCTGGCACGCACAGGTAACAGGCAAGTGTCTTACGCAGTCACAATCTCTCCCCTCCAAAAATCACTTTGCACGTTTGACCAGTGCCCTTTCACCTTCTTGAGGCAGGTGAAAAACACATCCACCCATTTCAGAATCCAGGCTGCTGCCTGGATGAGCTGCCATTCCATGTCTGTAACAGCAAGATGCCCTGACTGTGCCTCTCTCCAAAAAACACAGCTCTTTGCTGCTTTATATTTTCCCTACAGCTCCACATGAGTTCAAGTATTTCTAACACCCCAGTGCCATGTTTAACCATGTTCAGCTGAGACTCCCACCACCACTCTTTGTGTAGGGAATAACTTAGGTTATTCCTGAAAAAATTATTAAAGAAAGTTTCCATATGGAACTACTGAAAAGCCCAGAAGCAGGAAAGAGACCCTCCAAATGCAAATACCACAAACATAACACGGCAGGCAGATACAAACCAGTCCCAGGTTCTGTTGTGGGATCAGCACAGACACAGAGGAAAAGCTGGAATGACCCCACAGGATACACCCACATGCACTTCCCACTGGGTTCCCCTCCCCACAGCTGCCCAGGGTGACCGAGGTGGGAGCTGCAGGTTTGTGGGAAATGGGCATTTCCCCAGGACTGCCAGGGACAGCCAGTGGGGCGAAATGCCACATGTGACATTCCCAGGACAATGCTCCATTGCAGCATTCTCTTTCCTGGACTCCACTGTCCAAAGCCATGCTGTTGCTGGCACAGCTGAGATGCATGCACATGGCAGCTAAACTATGCTGGGGTGAGGCACAGCTTTCCCAGAGGTCCCAGGCCCAACCTGGAACAACATCTACACAATGCACTGCTATTCCTTTATTCCCTTGGGATCTCACAAAGCAGCAAAGGTTTTGGAGACGTGATCAGTCCTGGGATTTGTTGCTAGGCTGCCTCAAAGCCCAGGTCAGACAGTATTAAATAAGGCCCAAAGTTGTCTCCCAGAGGCAATAAGTGACATGTGTCACTCTGAGGGCTGATATGGCTTGGAAGGTAGAGAACAGTGCTGGGGCAGGAGAGAGGGGCCAATAACAGATTCTACACACAGGTTCTGGGAGATCCCGAGCTCTTTACCTACCTGTGCATCAATGATTTTCTGCTTTGCATCAATGACTGCTTGCATCTCAGCGTGATCCTTTTTCAGCTCCTCTTCAACAGCCATGAGTCTGATGAGCAAAGAGAGGGACAAATTATGACAGTTTAATATTATTCCCAAGTGTTTCAGGTATTCTGGCCTGTTGGTTTGACTTCTCTGCTTCTCCTGGCTCTCCAAGAGAAGAATTCTGCTGCTCTCAGGAAAGCTTATCTCTCCATCTGACACTCCCAGTTGCCCAACCTTGTTATATTCAGAATGGACATTGCCAAAAATGCCACTGCTCTGAAAAACTAATTTCATGTACAGATTCCAAATGACGACAACAAAAAAAAAAGACCTACAGTAAGTGCAACAGAGACCTAAGTTAAAAATTCCTAAATATTTTCTTTTATCTTCCTGACAATCTCAGGCAAGTTTTCACACCTGCATCCCCATTTCTTCAGCTCTAAGGACGGAGCTGCACAGGGGAGCCGCTTGTCTCGTTTGGAAAACCCAGTCCCGAGCTTTCCAAAGCCTCACCTGCTGATGATACTTTTCATCTGGCTGTCCTTCTCCTCCTGCTGCCTGCGCAGCCTGTCCTCACTGTCTTCCAGTCGAGATTTGTAGTCTGTGAGCAGCTTCTGCATCTGCTGCTCCTGCACCAGGAGCCGCCGCTCGTACTCCTCCAGCCGGCGGCTGGACACGCGCAGGCGCTCCTTCAGCTTGGCGATCTCCTGCTCGTACTGGGCGTGCCAGGGAGGCAGGAGGGAATCAGGGGCAAAGGAGAAAAAAGAAGAGATCAGACCCTTATAATGCTCTGCTGCTCTTTAGGGGAGTGTTGGGGGTTTTTTTAGTGAAAAATAAGCTGATTGAAGTAGAGGAAGTGAGAAGCAAACATAGGGGTGACCATAGAGAAGGAGCATCCAGCTGCTCCCACGCTGTGGGGTATCACTCTGCAGCACAATTCCAGCAGTCACAGGGCTCTGACATGGCTCCTCAGCTCTGACTGGTCACATCCTGCCTTACTCCAGACTCCAGCAGTTCTCAGGCAGATGCTGCTAACAGCTCTCAACTGCAGAAATGGTCTGGGCTGCCCAAACTTACAAACCCAGACCTGTGTAGGACCCAAATAACTCACTCTTCAGGACCTAATCAATCAGGGCAGGTCAGAGCAAACCAGTCACTGCAAACCAGAGCCTGTCAGGTTACTTGGCTGAGCTTTTGTTCTTCTTGTCTCTCTGGGCAATCAATTCTGCAATAGTGCCATGAATCTCAATATATTGCTTTGTTTTGGGTTCATTCCCCTTTCCTAACAATCCTATGTTTCTGCTTCTTTGTCCACTAAATGTTCTCCTCACTCCCTGCCTTCTCAAAATACCAGACCTCTTACACAACAACTCCCTGCCCACAGCAACACATGGCTGTGACTCTGTTTGGAAAAATGGGATCTACTCCTGAAAAAACATACACTTTCAAAAACAGATCATGCAGATTTCTGTGCAGCTGGGACAGGCATTTGCCTCAGGAGAGGCCCAAGACAAAATCTGACTGCTGCTACTGATGAAAGCTGAGCTGCAGCCCTGCATAGTCCCTGTGCTTGTCCTAAGCTATGCTCAGTGGGGTTAACAATCCTGATTTACTTTATTGACAGAGTTAGTGATCGCTATAACCAATACAGGCTGTGTGAGAATGTGTGACGCTGTGACAGCAGGGCCTGAAAGTCCCTCTGAACTCGCTGTGGGGTGCACAGCACTCAGAATCAAATCTACCTTCTCAGCATGCTTGACTTCATCCAGGTTCTGAGTCATGTCCTTCTTGGTGTCCTCGTACTGGCCGTTGTTGAACACCCACGCCGCCGTCCTCTCCACCGGGGACAGCGTGGCCGAGTCCACTGGTGACTGCACCTGGGACAGAGACCCTGGGTGTGAGCATCCACCAGAGAAACTGCACACAAACCACCTCTGACATCCAGTTCAGCTGGAGGAGAAAGTTACCCATGGATCTGGCAGCCTCAAAGGATCCTCAGAAGGTCTCCTGCAGGGATACTCCATCCTGCCTTGACTTTGGACCTACAGCACCTACCTGAATCCTTCTAAAACCAATCTACTTTAGAAATTTCTCTTCAAGTGAGCTTCTCTCTGAAAAAGTTCTTGTTTTCCAATCCTGTTCACATCCACCTCTTCCCTTTCCCACACTGTCAGCAAGGCTTTCTCACCCTGCCACCTCTTGCACAGAGAACTCACAGTGACAAAGCTCTGTCACTGTGCTCAGGTGAGACAGGTTGGTTTCCCTGAGTGCTGAGGAGCTGAACTTGGGAGCAGCTTCATCAGCCAGGCTTGCACAGACTACAGTGGAGCATGGGACTGCACAGCCTGGCAGGACTTGATGTGGCAGGGAGGTGTGACATGATCCCAGCAGTGCCTGCTAGGTTTGGATGGTCCATTGCAGCATAGCTGCCCTGCCAGGGCCAGCTGTGCTGACTGGGAGAAATGTCCAACCTCTCTCTCTCCTCTTCAAGGGAATCCAAAAAGGGAGCCAAGAAAAGAGACAAGAAACTCTCCGCCTGGCTGGGGAAAACATGGCTTGCTATAAATTCCAAGCAATTTTCATGGACAAAGACAAGTTTATAAGCACAGGAATTAGCATAATTACTCCTGAAAGAGCAACATTGTCTTATGTTTCTGAGGAATGCAAAAGATCAACTTCTCCCCAAGTGCAGCTTCTTTTTGTGCCCAGGCAGCTCTTCAGCTCCCTGCCTGGCCCAGTGGTGCACCCAAGTGCACTGTGCTCCCTGGCTGGAGCTTCTCAAGTCCCAGTCTCAGCCAGGAGCTCTCCATGGGGGAGGAAGAGCTTCTTTAGGAGCCAGGGATCATGTCACCCTCCTGCTGTGTTTCTCCTGCTCAGGAAGACAGGGCTGGAGGGTGCTGCATCTGCTCCCACAGCTCAGCTGTCCTGAGCAGCCATGGACACTCCAGCACAGGAAGAAGCCTCAGCAGAAGTGTAAAGGCAAAAAAAAGGCATAGGAATTAGGCAAAAATCCTTGGATTTAGGCAAAGGCCTTTTGCATAGAAGGAAGTCTTCACAACAAGAAAGCTAACAGCCCCTTAGGTGTGGTGTGGCAGCCTGGCAAAGCTCATTAATTCAGATTTTTTGGATGGCATTTGCTGTCAGGCAGCCAGAGCAAGGGAGACCATGGACCATGCATGGCTGTGAATCGCTGGAGAAATCAGGAACAGGATGGATGTACATTGCCACCAGCCACTGGAGCTACAGGGGACTCAGACAGACAGCAGAAAGGTGACTATAAAGTACATCCCCAGCCCTGCACCAGACTGCTGAGCAGCAGCAAACCTGGCCAAACAAGCTTCCAAGTGCAGGACAGAATATTTCCAGCAGCCAAATTGTGGGAGCTGTCAAAGACCAAGCGGATGGCAAGTCACACATGCTAATGGGTTACAAGTTATTCTCTAATAAAAGGCAAAAAAAGAATTAGTCTGCTAGGATCATGTATTAATTCCCCTCTTTGCCTCTCTTCCAGAGGAACACACTGACATTTCTGTTCCCACCTACCTCCTAAATGGAAATGGAAGGCAAAAAGTGACCTCTCCCAGAAAACAAAGGGCCCAGCTCTATATTCAGGAACAAATGGGACTTGTAGAGAACAGCGTCTAATAATTATAACGCCCACAAAACATGCCTAGAAAGAACATGCCCAGAAAGAACATGCCCAACTTCTCTTTTCTCTTTCTCTTTCTCAAACAAGAACAGAATTCCACAACAAGATTTGCAATTAAAAGGACGCAATGGAATTTGCCTTGAAAAAAATGTTGGCCACTCGATCTGGCACCATTCAAGACGTTGTTCATGGGTGTGGGGAAGGAGAGAACAAATTGATTTCTCTGAATAAAGCAGGAGCAAGTACTCTAAGGAATCCAGTGGAAACAATTAGTATAGAAAGTACAGTGGGAAAACAAGTGGATGCACATCCCCTTCACATTTATCGTTGTTCCTGGCCTAAAATGTGCTACCAGAACCACACAAGGTCTGGTTGTATTCCACAAAAAACCCTTCACTAGCCACGCCCCTATGCCCCATTGTAAAATACACACTGCAGGGAGACACAAACACACACTGCAGGGAGGCACAAACACACACACACTTCAAATAACAAACAATTACTTCTTTGGGTATTACTAACTTGGCATACTAAGCTTTGGCTTGTGATTCAGTGTTTCTGGTCTCATATTTCAATGAACTTGAGGTATCAAAGTAGTTTTGAAGCCCTGATTGCTCCTGCATTCCCAGGTATCAACCCAGGTTTTCCTGTAACATTCTGGAGTTTGCCAAAAAAGCTCCACTGTCAGGGAACACCAAGAAAACCTTGGGCACAGCAGAGGTTGTTCTGCCAGCTTCACTTAACAGCCCAAAGCCTTCCCCCTGCAAGAGCTGTGACCTGCAGATCATGCTTTCCACCTTCACTGTAGCATTGAAATACTCACTTCCTCTGTAAAATTAAACTAATTTAGGAAAATATTTTCATACACAGCAAATCACAACAGGATTGTTATTATTTTTTAAAAAAAGAGAAAGGAATGTTGGCTTTTTGACAGGAAGACCTTGATTTATAGTTGCCTATGAGCAACTGATAATGTGCATTAGGAGTTGGTAGATATAAGCACTCCTTTCCACAAAAAATTTGCATTATTCATAGTTTGGGATGATTAATGAAAAAGCAGCACTTTTCTGAGGAACAGCAAGAGATTGCTTCATCATGGTGAAATATGGATTTCTCCACACTTTAGACAACTGTGCTTATTTGTTATTTTGGCAGCAGTTATTCTGTGATGTTTTATCTTTGTTCATTTCCCTGTTTTGAGGCAGCTCTGCTTTTAAATTAGCACCACAGGGCAAACACAGTCTCACGTGGCGATCTGAACTACCACTACAAAGCTGCTCCTGGTTTTTTTTCCTTTGTATTCAGGGAAATTTTCCAGTTCTGTTTCTTTCAGCAGGTTTGCTGCTACCTTAGTAAATGGAAAACAGTTTTTTTTCCTTTAGATTTAATACAAAAGCATCTCAGTGGCACAGATAAGGTGGCTTGCCAAGCTTGGGAGGGTGACAAGTATGACTATTCCTTACACTTGCTACTGGCCACTGGCGTAAGTGCTGCTACTCTAGATGCAGCTTAGATTCTCAGATTCAAGGTCCAGAAAGCTTTGGAGGCCAAGGAGCAACGGGCTGAACACCAAAGCAGAGGCCTGGAGGCAGGACTTCCTTACCTGCTGCGTTTGCTGCCGCTGAAGCGCCCGCACCTTGGGGACGGGGCTTTCCCTGGACGACGAGGACTGGTGGCGGGAGCGGTTCCCGTTCTGGATGGGCTCCACGCCCACGGCCCCCGAGGCTCCGGACACGCTGCCCGTGCTGCGCAGGGAAGGGCTGTGCGTCAGCGTGTGCAGCGTTTTGGCCCTGGTGCCCAGCACGGCTTGGTCCATCTTGCGGATCTGCGCCTGGCTGCTGCTGTTCTGCCGCGGCAGCACCACCGGCACGTGCTTGTCCGGGCCCGCGGGGCGCCGCGCCGAGTCCTCGCTCTGCGAGCTGCGCTTGGCCGAGTCCTCCAGGCTGCTGTTGCTGCGCCCGCTGGGCTTGAAGTCCTCGCTGTTGCTGCGGCTCCGGGAGCTGGCGGTGCTCAGGTTCTCCGGGCTGGAGTCCACGGAGGCCTTGGCCATGGGGGGGCTGGGGTTGTTGAGCTGGTAAACCGGGTTCTGGAATGAGAGGGGCCGGAGGCTGCCCTGTTGGTTCCACGCCGGGTGCAGCGGCCTCCGGACCTGGGGAGCGCTCTGGGGGGTGCTCTGGGTGTCCCACAGCTGTTTGATGTTGGCCACCTGGGTGACGGAGAGCTGGCTGCCCGCCAGGCGCAAAGGCACGTCGTGCATCATGGAAGCGGCGTCGCTGTGAGCTGTGTGGGGGTCCTGCAGGTCCATGAGGGAGATGCTACGTCCGTTGGGCAAGACACTTACCTTCTCATCCTTATCTGAGCAAGTCATGCTCTGGGTGGATGCCTGCTGAACCAGCAGTAAGGTCTTGCCCCTAAAATGTCCGTCTACATTTTCCTGGGTTGGAGACTTCATCTTGTTTATGTCACTGTGGAGTGGAAAGGAATTTGGTTAATTTTTGAGCAGCCAAGACCCCGAGAGATCTGTCCCAGAGAAGTCTTTCTACCTCACTTAACCTCCCCCCACTGAAAGCTTCAAGGAGCCAGATTTCCTTTTATGAGCTCTTTGTGTGCAAGTCAGAACACACTCTTCCTTAATTACCGCTTATCTTGGAGAATTGTGTTGGATTCAAGAAATCCTTCATCTTTATTTTTTTTTACAGGTGAAATCTATACCGGTCTCACAAAATCCTCTCCCCCTTAGTCACTTCTGTTTCCAGCAACACTTCAGATGCCATTTAACCCTCTGCCATTACATAACAAGAGATGGGACAAAAGGAAATCACCTCAAGTTGTGCCAGGGATGGTTTAAATTGGATACAAGGAAACATTTCTTCAACCAAAGGATTGTCAACACTGGCTCAGGCTGCCCAGACAGTGGTGGAGTCACCACCCTTGGAAGGTGTTTAGCTGTGGCACACGAGGACATGGTTTAGTGGTGACCTTGGCAGTGCAGGGCCAATGGCTGGACTTGATACTCTTAGAGGGCTTTTCCAACCTTAATGATTCTACGACTCTGTGTATTATGGAGGTCTTAAAATTCAGCAGGAGGTGTGTGAAGGCTCCTTCAGAGCTGGAGGTAAGCTCAGGGGCCACGTGACAAACTGGCCCTTGTACCTGAAAGCACAGGTACTGCTCTGGGCTTGCAGCAGCCAAGCCCTTTGGCAGCTCTGCCATGTCACAGCTCCAGATTAACAGCTGTTACAGCGTGAGAAGTGCTGCACAAAACACAGGAGGGACTATTTCTGCTGTTCCACAGCTAATAAGTTTCACCTACAGCTCAGTTTTTCCATTAGCAGCCTGATGGCCAGAAGGAAACACGATGGCTGACTGTGCACTCAGGCTGGCAGTAAATCACAGAACTGGTTTTTTTATCAGCTCAAGTTATTGACTCCCAGAGATGTGGCTGAGTCCTGGGTAAGTCCAAAGCTCCAGGTGCCCAGTGCCACCTTGTGCACCTCTTAGTGGGATGGTCTATTCCCCATAAGAGAGGCCCCATTCCACAGCGGGGCCGGGCAGCTCAGGTGATGAAGCCCCCAACCCTCAGACCACAGAATGGTTTTGTTGGAAGGAGACCTCGGAGATCATCTCATTCCAACCCTTCACAGCTTTAATAACCCCACAGCTGCCCTCGAGCCCTGGCTGGGACGTACCCATCGCTGGGGTCCTCAGTTATCTTCTGAAGTCCCGTGGAGAGACTTCCAGCGACGTTTGGGCTGGAGCTGTGCTCCGTGAAACGCTTCAGCTGCTGCTGCGTGGGTGTGGGGCTGGTCATGGATTTTGTGATATCCGCAAGGATACGGGGGAGAGGTCCCAGTTTTGCCACGGTTGCCTGTAGGAAGGAATTTTCACCCTAATTGGATACAAGCACCACGACATCCGGCAGGTTTGTGTTTTTTTGGTACCGATGCACAGAGGCGGAGGGATGGAGTGGAAGGAAGGAGGGTGGGTGGTTGTGTGCGGGTGTGCCAGGATCGTAATGCAGTGTTATGGAGCAGCGCAACGACGGCGACGAGATGGATGGAGGAGACGAAACGGGGTGCAGCAGACATTGAGGAAAGAAAAGGAAATAGAAAAGAAATTAGGATTGACCCCCAAAAATAAAAATCATGCTCAATAAAACAAAACTACTGCCATTCCAATGCAAAACTATCATGCAAAGCACACTGGGTCCCGGGTGGGTGAGGTCGAAGTGAAAACTACGGCATCTGCTCATTGAAGGGCATTCAAAGGCTACAGATTCAGCTGGTGGGAGGGACTTTCCAGGCAAAGGGTGTCATGTGGTAAAGGAAATGCATGCCAACAGATGAGGGGGATCATGAGAGGATCGCAGGGTTGAGGGGGATGGAGAAAGGGAAGGTTTTCATTTCATAAGCCTTTCATTTTTGGCATCGTACATGGATGCCATCTCCTTTTGCACCGTTATCAACAATTAATTAAGCCATTCTTCCCTACCCAAACATGAAAAATAACTGCATGAGAGCATCAGTGATCCTCATCCCAGTATCACCCCATCAGCATGGGATGAAATGTGTGGCTCCAATTACAGGTTAGCTCAGTGCTGGCCAGGCTGAGGGTAAGAGCAGCTGGCCTTCAGCAAGGAAGGCTGCTCCTCCAGGCCCTGGCTTCTCACCCCTTTGGGCCACTGCTGGGAGATCAGCTACAGGGCATCTCCAGGCTCCTGGGACTGCAGGAAGAAGGTGAAGGAGCTGCAGATTTATTAAAAAATTAAAATTCTGCTACAAAACCAATGTTCTTCTCAAAGATACCCTTGTTTTCCCCATAAGCAGGTATTCAGCCAGTTTGGCTCCAGAGAAAGGTCTCTTTACAGACACTTTCAAACAGCACTGTGGCTATTAAAATCTCCAAGGTGGCTCCTCTCATTATTTCCCAGTCATTCCCTACAGTAAAGCCATAATGCATGTAACTTTATCCCTTAATTCTCTTTTTAGGAAACCACTGTACCAGCTCCCAAGGGCCTGCTAGGATAGATCCATACATCCAACCTACAGAATAGGCTATGCAGATCCATACATTTGGAATCTACACTGTGTACACAGATGAGGTAAATTGAAAAACAACATCATAACTGATTATCAAACTAAGATTAATATACAGACTGTCTTCGTGAGTCAAGGGCATTTCAATTTACTCTGATGCAACAAGCTGAGATTTTTGTTTTTTCTTTTAAATAATGTACAGTGAAAAAATAGATACACAACCAATAACTACTTTGGCAAACCTTAATGCAATAAAAATTGAGTGCATTGCTATTCACCTTACTTCTCCAGTTTCAAAAGAAAGAATAATATACATGGAACATGGACAAAATAATGCACCTCTAAAAATTGAAGTATGGAACAGTTCCAAGCACTTAAAAAAAAAAAAAAAAAGACTCAGTTCAGCTTTTCTGGGCCTTATCAACTACCTTTGCTACCAAGATTTATTTTAATGATTTTGCCCACATAGCTCAGGAAGAGCAAAGCTCTGCCTTTCCTCCTTCTATAGCTAAAAGGAAGCAGTGTTCATTGCTGGTGGTGTCTGCTGGGATCAGAAGAACAGAACCTGGGCACTGCCAGGAGCCCAGCACAGGGCACAGCAGAAAGCATCTTGCTCTGCTACAGGATGGCACTTGGAGCAGATCCAGCTTCTTACATGGCATTCCTGGTATGCCAAAATCAAGGACTACGGAAATGAGAGCATCTCAGCAGGCTTTGGATCGGGCTGTGGATGAGAACAGCTCCACAGGGCCAACTCATTCCTCCATCAGAACCAGGAGAGGGCCCGCTGTGCAGCAAAGCACCTCCCTCAGCACCACAGGCACAGCAATGTGGCCTTTTCCTGCCCAAATGCCTCACTTACAAGACAGGACCGGCTGCCCAGGGATTTTAGGTCCACTTCCAAGCAATGCCTTCAGCACCTGACCTTCCTACAGACTCTGCAAAGTGTCTGCAGTGCTGTTGAAGCCCAGCCACCTCACACGCCCTGCTGCGGGTCCTGATCCGAAATCAGGGAAGGAGCAGCTGGGGAACAGCCCCGTCAGACATTCCCCTCCAAAGCTCCTGGCTTCCCCTGATACTCCCCAGTGTTTCCTGTTGCCATGGTACCATCCCTGCACCGGCCCTCCCGGGCCTCCAAACAGCTTTACCTTATCAAGCTGGGACACAACCTCCCACAGGAGGGAATGCAGCACCGAGAGCTCTTTGCCCAGGTCGATGTAGCCGTCGTATCCAGGCATGTTGGAGATGGTATCTGGGTTAGAGAGCTCCCTCAGAAAACGCTGCATTCCTCCCCACTCATGTTCCAAAAATTCATTCATGAAGGCCATGTACTCTTCCTTAATACCAAACCTGCAGGAAAGGGAGGTGGGGGGAAACCCAGTCAACAACCTCCACACAATACAGAGACTACAAGTGCTTACAGACAATTACTTAAACACTTTACTTTAGACCTGCCTTCCTGAAGATTTGGAGTATTAAAAAAAAAAAAAATCAAAATGTGAAGATTTTGAAGTCTTGGAGGGAAAAAACCACATGGACAATTTAAGATATTCACTGCTTTGTTGTGCTTACTTAAATACTACTACCTCACTGTTTATATTACAAATCACATCTCTCCCTGCTCCCTCCCACAGATACTCTTTCTCTCCTCCCATGCAGGAGATGTGCCATGCCCTTTGTATCATTCAGCTGAGAATTCTGGAGGGTGAAAACATGAAAATCATGATCCTTGGAACAGCAAGGACCTTCTTTCCCTTTGAAACAGCATAGACACGAACATGCTAGTGCATGACTCTTCTTGGTTTTATGCTGTGTCCCCTCCACAGAATTCAACACCCTCCAGTCTGCACATAAGGAGAATTTATCTGAGGTGTCTCAAGTGTTCACATCCAAGTGAGAAGATTCCCCCTTTCCTAAAGCTGCCTTCAGTTTGCCAGAGAGCCAGCTGCCTGTGAGCACAACCAGGAATCGGGCATGCCGCAGGTTTCTGCTCCCCTGGCACCACCTACTTGGCAAAGTTGGCGAGGTTCTGGATGACTTTAGCGATGAGGGTGAGTGTGCGGGAGGTCTGGTCATCAGGGTACTCCTGCATCAGGTTGAAGAGGCTGGGGGACATGATGGCAGGGCACAGGAAGCGCAGGAAGAGAGAGGCACTGATCAGGCGTTCACTGATGTCCTGCTTGCCCCTGTTCAGGCACTGCTGCTTCCAAGATGCAAACACCTCCTTCAGCTCACGGGGGAACACGCTGAAAAGCAAAAGGAAAAAAAAAAAGGGAAATAAAATTGCACTGGCAACGAGATGCAAAAAGTTGAACTGGTGATCAGTCACCCGAAATGCTTATCTGTGAGAAAACATCAGCTCTTTTTTTACCTCCCCTTTTTTTCCTCTTTCTCTCTAGGCTAGGTAATGCCATTAAGCCTCTATTCATAGATCCCCATTTAATCTGGTGGCACTTTAGTAGTCTTTAAAGCACCCCTTGTTCATATGTGTTAAGTGAAGCCATTTCCAGCCACGCTGATTTGCAAGCTCGGAACTACTTATTCATTGCCACCCTGGAGCAAACAGGGTATTAAAATACTGAAAACAAACGAGTCAAACTGAGCTCATCTCCATATCTGACAGTTTTACCTTGCTTGTTAAGCTCTCAATACTATGCCTTCACTTTATGCCAAAGCAGAAAGGCCCCACTTCTCCCACTGCTACTCAGAAACAGAGATTAATAGAAATATCTCTGCCAGTGCTTCCTCCCTTTGATTTCCTGCTCAATTCCACATCTGAAGGGTCTAAAAGTCTTCTGTACACATCAAAACTTGCAGCTTTTTATACCAAGTCCAAGCTAAGCTATTTTCTTCTGGCTTTATTCCCTCCTTATCCAGTCACACTCAGTATGTGTACCCTTGGCAGGGGATTTGGGGAGGTGTGGTTTGTGGGTTGGGACCCCTCAGTCTGGGCACAGGTTCCACCTGCAATCTGGAGTCACATGCAGGAAGGCAGTGAGGAGAGGGAACAAAGACAGCCTGGGAGGGGGAAGGGGCTGTGCTCCCTCCCTGTCCCACTGCTGCTCCCTCACCCTCAGAGGAGGAACAGGCACCCCAGAGCAAACAGGGACAAAGGGAGGGGAGGAAGGTGCCTTACCAGTAAGAATTGATAATCTTGCAGAAGACCAGCTCACAACACATTTTCAGATTGCACTGATGATCTGCTAACTCACTCTGTGAGCACCTGCTGGGATCCGCTTCACAGTTTTCATCTGACTCATACACAGCCTTGATAAACTCCCCTGGAAAAAGGGAAGAGGAAGGAACCAGGGTAGTTACAGGAAAAGCCTCCTTGACACACCTTTAAATCCTGCTTATGTCTTTCCCTGGCAACTGCCTGTCCTGCTCTGGGTGTCTGCAGCTCAGCCTCCAGACACCAGCTGTTGGGGACACTCCTCCCAGCCCTTTCCCAACGGAGCACAGCCTGGGCTCTGATGCTGCTGCCCCCTGTGCCCTTGGTGTCCCCAAGCACAGGTGCAAAAACAGGATGGCTCTGCTTAGCAAGCCTGCAGGCACTTCCCTTATGGCCTAGAGAGGAGGATTTGACTTGGTATTCAAACTGTGTTATCAACTATGGAATTATCCACAGTCCTAGGAATGAAGCTGTGTGCTATTTGTCATCGTAATTTCCCCAGAAAATGCACTGGCAATGATATTTATTTATATTCTTTCTAAATCTGCCTTTTTTTAAAAATAATTTTTAAAAGTGTCACCTTGCCCTTGAATAAGAGTAACACCCAAGCACTAGCTAGATGCTGCTAATTTTCTCAACCTCTTATATCAACACCTTACAGCGTTTTTATGGCCTGCATCTTTCAAGCTCCTTGGCATTTCTGCCACCCTTCCCTTTCAGCATCACAACAGAAACTGCTCACATACAAACCACATGAAGCTGGCTTTGTCTGACAGACTGGAATGAACTACTCAGTGGTTTCTCTCCTCTACATGCAGGCATTCCAAGTGATTTTTAAGCTGTTGGGTGTTCACTAGCAAAAACCCTTCATTCATTGGTTTAATGATTCAGTGTCTTTCAAGTTCATCTCCTCAGATGATCTCACTGGCTCTGAGCTAACACAAGGCTTATTTGTGGAAAAGGAGTTTGTTTTTAGCCTTTGCTTTCCTAAAACCCCTTAAACACCTCTCAGCCCCTTCCCAAATCTCAGCTTGGTGTTGTTGCAAGCAAAGCAGGCACCACATTTTCTTCATTATTGCTGAGGGCATCTAAATCTCTTACTTGCAAAACTGCTGGCATCACTTTTGTTGAGCCAATTCTGTTTTAACTCTTTTTACTGGATAATATTTTTTTTATCCTTAAACATATTTGAAGCTTCCTCTTTGTGGTCCACAAGATTCAGATATAAGATTCCCTTAGAGACATGTTACATTGCTAACACCAACCACAGTGTCATTAATCCTTTCAAAGAACAGGGCAGCAGAGTAAAATGACATTTTAAACCTGACAAAGAATTAGATGGGGATATTGTCATGAGCGAAGCTGCCCTGAGCTGCAGACAAGCTGGACAGCCTTAGGGGCATTTTCCATCTCTCCTGCCTGTGATTTACCATCTTATCACTCAGTGCTAAATGATGTATTAGAAGTCATTAATGTTACAATATTTTATGCAATTACTGCACATTAAGGAGCTTGCAGTCAGCTGTAATGGAGTGGTCCCACAGCTGATGTTCAGCCTGCTGGGAAGCACAGCACAAAGCACCAGGCTGCTCGTTTCTCCGTACCAGGTGAGAGCCTACAACTGTGACTTACACTCAGTGGTCCCACCCAGGAGAATAAGACTACCAGAACAGGCTCATTACACTTCAGAAATGGCCAAACTGGATATAATCCCAGAGCTGACCACACTGACCCTTGGAGCACTAATTTAGCCAGCTATCTCCTTGATGCCTTGCCAGTGTCTGGGATTGCTGAGGACAAGCGAGACTGCTGGGAAAGCAGGCAGCTTGGCTTTTTTTCCCTTTTTGTAAAAGGATGTGGTGTGGGACTTGGCTTTGGCCTGATCTTGTTTCTCTTGTATCAATTTCCAAAGCTTTCTTCAGCCCAGAAACAACAGGGGGTGGGTGGCTCATTGTGCAACTGTGGAAAAGGAAGACTGTGTGGAGCTGCTGAAACCCGACTGCGGTGAGGCTGCGGAAGGCAGCGAGCCTGGGTTTGGTCCCCTTTACTGTTAACTTTGTGTGGCCAGGAATTCCCCAGGCTCTGGGTTCTGACTAGAGCAGAACCTTTTGGTGGAGGGGGGGACAATAACAAAATTATCAGAGTCTACCCTGGCATTTAACAGTGGGCATGAAGGCCCTGTGGGGAGAATGGAGCAGGAGATCCCAGGATGGTCAGGGAGTTTTAATGAGTCCGTGAATAATGAGCACTCAGGATAAACGCAGGCAAGAGGCTGCCCAGACAGGATGCATCTTGATCTCCTGTCCTGGGATGCTTGGCAGCCTTGCAGCCTCACTCCCTGGTCTTGTCTCTCCAAGGACTATGTGTCAAAACCCCTTTTTCAAGCCTGTTTATATATCAGATTGAACCACCACCATTGCTCACAAAGAAATTGCAGTGTTATACCTCTTTATCACAAAACAAAGTTACCCAAAAAAAACCAGAACATGGTAATACAAACTTGAAGAGGGACTCAGCTACATCAAATCTTGCCTTGCCTTGGGTGCTACTCCTGCAGGCACCAAAGAGCACCCTTCTCCACATGAAGGAAGGGCATTGAGAGCAAGACAGTGTGCTATCTGTGTATGAGACACAGGCTGAGTGCAGTTCCTTCCCATCCCACATTCCCAGCTGCAGACACAGCTCAGGGTCAGCCCTTGCTGTGCAAACAGGTGGCAGACAGGGGGTTTCTTACCCAGTGCATCCTGGAGGTACTTCTGTCCTACCAGCTTGAGGTATTCCTCAATAGCTTTGGTAGCAAGTGTGTTCTCCCTGAAGATCAAGACATCGTGTTCTGCACAACGATCTACCTCAGCCATCACCAAATCTGTCAAGAAGTCCTGAGGGAAAAAGGTCAAATGGCAAAGGTGATTTTAACCAGCTCACCTGTGCCTGGCTAACTGCAGAAGCCAAGAAGGAAGGATATTTCAGGATAATAAATAATTTCTCAGCCTGAGACAAGGGGTGCAGCTGCTACATGAAGTAAGGGCCAGGGAAATAGGCAGGTCTCCTCTCAGGTTTATTATATTTGTAGAATTTATATAGATCACAAATTATAAAGGGTGAAGCAAAAGTCTCTAAAAAAAAAACCTTTACAGCCAAGCTGGTGTTTCAGTTTGGCTCCAGAACAGAACCTCTCAACAGCTTGTTTATCAGAGCTTTGTCTGCTGAAAGAAACTGTGCTATTATATTTATCCTTATCTTTATAAGGAATATTCCATAGAAGCATGGATTTAAAAATCCAAATTGGAAGCAACACACAAGTTATTACAGCTTGATGATATTTAAATAAGAAGAATGGCTTAACAAATTAAATTCACAAACCAGAAGTGCTTTAGGATTTGGGAAAAAAGAAGTTAACATTCAACTTGCTCATTATCTACATGGCTTAACGTTAACTGTATTCGATTGTCCAGGCAGGAACTGTCAGCAAGCCTTGATACAGAGAATAATCTCTTGATATAGGGTCTAATTCTACAGTAATACTTATTTCCCGAAGTGGTAACTTTATGTGAGTAAACAACATTTAGCACTCTTGGATTTCAGTCCATTATTGTTGTTTCTTTTCAACAAAATCCACGAGAATTCTTTTCATCTGGCACAAACTGGGAACATCCAGCTGTATCCCCACCAGCAGAAGCACGAGCTGGAAATACCCTCTAAGGAGCTTTATGGCAGCCTGAGCCACCTGGTGCCTCCCATAAATAGAGGTTCAAAACTTCACACACCAGGAATGCAAAGTTATAACACTAATTTATCAACTTGTTGCAGCAGGCACTGCAGCAATCCAGAGCCTGTTTTCCAGCAGGGTTTCAACATAATCTTAGCTACCAGCTTCTCTCATCAGATCACTTAAGGAACGTGTTCCTGTCACACACACTGTCACAGAGATCTTTCCAAGGGGCAAGCAGAAAAGGACCTTTTCTGGAATGGTTAGATGAGGCTGTCCCTTGGGTGCTGTTTACAGCCATCCCTCCACATCTCTGTCCCTCTGACTTGTGCTTTACTTGCTCTAGCTGGTTTCACTGGCAGAAGGTGCCTCCAGCATGGCACTACTCACACAGCAGCTGGCAGCAGCAGCAGATAGATCAATGCAAGCTAATGCTTCCCAGAACTTCCCATGACCTGCAGGATACTCTCCCACAACCCATTTGAAGAAACCAGTGTGCACCCAGAAGTCCTGAGAGCATCCTTGGGGCAGGTGGGATCACCATTAACTCGGTATAGATCCCCAAATGGCTGTTCAAACGCTGACCAAATCGATGCTGGCATTGATCTGCTGACTCAGCGCCGACTCAGCGCCGGCACCCGCTGCTCACTGCTCACTGGCTTATTTATAGAAGCACTTCTCCAGTCTACCAACCTCCTGTTCACTTATCTCTGAACCTACATCCTGATTTTAGAAATGCAAGGGAACACTCAAAGATAGGTGCTGATTTTCAGAATAGCATGAAGTTATAGAGTCCTCCTGCTTACACTTTGTACACAACATCTGCTGCTGCTTATTGTCATGGGCCCCCCAGTTTCCACCAGGAACCCCTCATCAGCAGCCACAGTCACTCCAGCAGGAGCCACCTGTGCTTACCTTGGCTCTCCCAGTGCTCTGAAGAATGTGCACCAAGGCAGAAGCCATCTCTTCCTTGTTCTTGACGCTGATCACAGGTTCCAGCACGGAGCACAGCAGGGCGTAATTGCTGGTAACATACTCCCCAAACTCTTTGTACTGCTCCATGGGCAAGATGGTGATGGTCTGGTAACGGGATTTGATGCGAATGGAAGGCCCCCCTGCCTTGCCTTTGTTGGCTGTAGGGGTGCTGACTGGGTACCATTTCTCCACAAACTGGCGGCCGGTCACGCTGGCCGTGGGAATGTTGACCAGCCCCACGTAATTGTTCTTGTCCTTTTTCTTTTTCTTCTCCACATCCTTGTAGATGTGAATTGTGATGCTCTGAATGTGTGGGAGGCTGTAGAACTCAAAGTGCTCCCCCCAGAAAATGTTATCTGCTTTTGCTTTGCTGGTGGTGCGGGCAAAGAGGGTGTCATCAAGGCACAGCTCACAGAAGTATTTCTTCTTAGGGGTCAGGTCCTTGGCCTCTATGATCCAGAGGCGAAGCACGTTCTCAGCTCGACGGCAATTGTCCTGTGCAGGAGAAAGAGACGAGTTCTGATTCAAAACCCCTAAAAGCTGAATATTTCATCTTCTGAAGCAGCAGCAAAGGTGCTGCCTTTTCTGTCTGAGGCAAGGACAGAGTCAGAATTCAGAATCAGATTGTCTGATCCAGAGAGAATTGGAATCTCTAGAAAACTGGACATTTTCTAAAACAGAGGCAAAGGGCTGTCTTTTGTATGACGAGAGTGTTGAGGACTAGAATGTTTTTCTTCTTCAAAAGCTGTATTTGAAATGCTTTAGAAACAAACACTCTGCACAAGAGCCTGTCCAAAGCTGTCAGACTGGTGAGGAATCCCAGAGCACTGTTAGCCTGTCCCTGGGAGGGAGGATTGCAGCTATGGAGTGACTTATCAGACACTTCCAGCTGACCTATAACTTGATTCCCCATCTCACTCCAGCTCCAATTGGTTTAATGTTGTTTTTTTTGGGGTTCCTAGATTAAAACATGACCCTTATGAAGCCTTGCCCCATCTTTCCCAGGTGCTTGGCCTCAGAAATCCAGGCTGCATCCCAAGCTGGCACTGGGGCAGGGATCAGGAAGCAGGCTGGTGTGTATTTACTCATTAAAGGTCTGACCTACTGCACTCCCTGGAATAGCACACGGCAGCTTTAGACACACGGATGAGCGGACGGCTCCCCAGACTAAATTAATTGAGGATGCATCTGTGGGAAGCCCTGGTACACTGGACTGAAATCCAATCATACCACCTCCATTCCCCCACTAATCTTATTTTTGCAGTTTCTATTACCTTCATTGGCTGCGATAGTCTGCGTATGTTTTCCATCCACCAGTCCCTCTCTGCTGCAGAGGAACAACTGAAGCATTTACTGCCCTTGGAGTAGGTTACCTGGAATGAATAAATGACAGACTGAGTTCAGGCAAGCCTAGGAGACATGGAAGAGGCTGCAAAAAGCAAGGAGGAAGATAAACAATGCTTGAGTAACAAAGCAAATATGAAAAAGGGAGGTAAAAATACAGCGGCCTAGAAGGCAGAGAGGATAAAAGGCCCACAAAACGCAGAGAGCAAAAGAAGTTTGAGATTCTATAAAAGTAGAGAAACGAAGGAATTTATATAAAATTAAGAGCACCAGAGGCTCCTCTTAAAGACTTTTAAACACAGCTTTAATCAGCCAGTTAATCTTTCTTTTTTTTAAAGAGTTGTTAATTGATCTGTGGCTATTAAGGCTTGCCGATTTCCCTGTTAAGGCCCAGGGGCACAGGATTTGGTTACTAAGAGTGTAAAGACAGACAGAACTGACAATGCATTAGCATAAGGCAAAACATCCTGGACATAATGACTTCAGTAAATACAAAATATTTCTAGGGGTCCATATAGGCAGCAACAGTCTAAACAGAGGGAGCTGTGCTCTGCTCCAGCCCTGACAGCTCTGCTTTCCCACACCAGGGAACCGCCTAGGTTTCTTCCCCTCTTACGTGGCCTGACAAGCCTCATTTACTCTTTCCATTCATTTGTGCTCACAATTACAAAGCAGTTTGAGGCAACAGCCTCAGACCTAAGCTGTTGCCAGTGTTTTCCACCCAACTCCCCAAGCCTAAGCAAGCTGCAAATTGTTTCCAACCAGAAGAATGAGGCTGAAGCAAACAGGAACAGTTCCTGGATGCATCATGAGGGACCAGAGCCTGATATGCTGGTTTACTGCCAGAATTTTCCAGGTTGTAAACAGATCTTTGTTCCAGAAGTTCAGACACATCTGACTAATCCTGCTGAAGACGGAGTGACCTGCCCCTGCCATGACAGGTGAGGTGGCCTCAGCTGCATCCAAGCACACAGGGCTCCAGTGCTGGAGCTGGGATGGCAGGACTGTGCTCACACACACAGTCTCTGCCTGTTTCTGGAGCAAAGCTCGGAGCCACAGCCTGCAGCCTCTGCTGAAACAGCAAAGGGAGCTTTGGATCCTGCTTCACAGTGCAATGGACACGTCCACAGCCACTGACACACACAGCCACACGTCCACTCCTTTGGCAACTTGAAAGCACTGAGCTAATGGAATGGGGCTCTGACTGGAAAACTCATTTCTCGGTTACAGTAAATTTTCTAAATTCAATTTTAGGTGAATTTGGAGGGGTGAACACACAGCTAATGTACATACTATTGCATATCCAGTGTGCTGTATGTATCAACCATACATTTGCATGCACACTACAAATGCTTATCAAACTGAAGAGATTTCTCAATTAGAAAAAGACTTCTCTCTGTTAAGTGACTGATGCCATTAGCCTCAAGGACTTCAAAGATCACACAGTGGCTCAACAGCCCCCACCCAAACCTCAGCAAGGCAGTGGCTGCTGCTCTGTTTTCCAGTCCCCCAGGCCTGGAGCAGCGTTCCCCAAGGGCTCAGGGGGATGGCATTGCCTGTTTTGGAGCCTGTCCCTACCTCAAAGCAGAAGTCTCGTCCAAGGATACTGTTGTGAAGTGGTTTGACAAAGACTGCTTCTTCTGCTGCAAAGTCCAGAGTCTCTATGGTGCTGGCTTGGTTCAGTAAAGACTCATGGGAACGGGACTCCTTCAGCTTGGGCAGCTCACGTGGTCTGCAGGACAAGGAGGAAAGGAAATGTCTTTTTTTCTCACAATTACCAAAAAGAGCTGGCAAGATCCCAGACAAAGCTGCAGCTTGTCTCGGTGCTTATTCAGAGCAACTTCCACAATTAGTCTGCAAACCTTATGAAAATAACATTAGGCCAGTAACCCCAGACTCCCAAGGCAATATCCAGCCTAGGAAGTCCATTCCCACTGACCTAGAAATTATAGCTGCCAAGTTGTCAGTGAAAGAACAGCAGCAAAAAATTCAGAACTTAACTGCTGAAATTTTTAAAAAGCCTATAAAGGTAGCTTTGGATGCAATACTGAAAATACTTGTTACTAGCTAGATTAGTAGACAGAAGCTGTGTATTAGCAGCAAAGAGCACAGGGATCCCTAAATCTGTAACCAATGCAGAATGAGGATTACTCATTAGGGCAGATGACTCTTCACAATATACTTGATTTTTAACATTCAAAGCCTTTACACTAAAGTCAAATACACAAATTCCATCCCACTTCACGATTGCTCAAATCAGTCATTTTGCATTTTCCTTTTCAGCTGCTTCTTCCAACTTGAGTTTCCAATTTTTTGGGATACTTTCTTTCTCTTTTAACTTCTCACTAAGACATACTGCTTCTCTTTTCCAGCTGATTGTCCTGTAAATCCCTGAGCTCCACCAGAGCTGAAATCTCCCACATTCACAGCACTTTTTTATCAAGGCAGTTTTCTTTGTCCCCACCAGTTCTTCAACACTTCTCAAAGACACTTCCCTCCCTCCACTATGCCACAGCTTTTGGCAATTAAGTGACATTATCAAACGTGTTTTAACCCTTTCTGTACTCTCCCAATATGATTTAAGTTATATTTGTGCACAGTGGGGAGCTCTGCTGTCAAACAGCACTGCAAAATGTGCTAAGTTTAGAGGTGATGTGGCTTCTCCTTCTGCCTCCAAACTAACACCTGCCCTAGAGGCTTCTGCAACAGTCATATAACACCTGAGGCACAGCTTGCATCTCAAGGTAAACATCACATGCAGACACATCTCATTTTTCCTGTGGCAGGAATTCAGTCACATCCTTCACAGCTGACCAGCAAGGAGGAAGAGCACAGAGTCCCAGCTTAGCAGAGAAGGAGCTGTTGACCTGGCAGGTCTAGCTTTTGTTAAGATGTTGAAGTCTCTGTGCTCAGTGATCCCTGAAGGCGAGTCCATAAATGTGGCTGCCCATCCAGCAAGTGTGACTGGGCACAAGGAACAGATGTGGGAGTAGAGAGGCATCAGCTCTCTGCACATCACTCAGAGAAAGACAGTGCTCCTGTGTTTGTCCTCACAGTGTTTCCTCTTTGATTCAGTTCCCAGTATCAAATGGAAAATGTTAAAAAATGTTATTTATAGAGGAAAGAAAAGCACAGCTACCTCTAACAGCTTCCCTAATTTTGAAAAGTAATTAGTTTCTGTACACTTCCCTCACATACACAAAAAAAAAAAAAGTTCCTCACATTCTTTATCCTTAGCAAAATCAAACTCCTCCTACCTGTGAGCAATTCTATAGGGGAATTCAGAGGCAAAAAACCCCAGACATTTGGAAAAGGCATCTTAACGAAGGCTGCTTAACAAACCCTGGGTACCACAAAGGATCCAGGCAATGCAACAAGCAGAGCTCACCCAGCTGCTCCTTTGTATGGAATGAAACGCTGAAGGTACTGGAGCAGATTCACACACGATAAGATTTATTAAACAGCCAGGGAGAACTTTGTTCCCATTTAATATACTGGATGACCTAAGTGCAGGCAGCAAAACCCTTTGATGGGAGGAATATTCCAAAGACAGATTTCAGATGCAAAGCAGCAGCCCTGGTAGGAGTGTTGGCTGTGCTGTGCTTTGTTCTAACAGGTTCCAGCAGCAGCTGAAGCAAGGCAAACCCAAACCTCAGCCATGTATAATTGAGCACTTGCTGCAGTTAAGGTAGGGCAAGTCTAAAATAAACACACCACAATACGCCACTTTAATGTCATCTCTGCAAAATCCTCTCTAATTTCTCCTCTCAAGAAAGCACTGCTGAGGTCACTTGGCTCCTGTCCCTGCCTCAAACTCTGAGCAATTCCTGTCCTTACAAAGAACTGGGAGCCTGCAGCCAGCACCCGGTCAGTGGAGGAAAGCATGGAGTGAGCACAAAGAGGGGGAAGAGGAGGGAAAGAGAAATAATTACCAAAAAAAGAAGGAAAAAAAGATATGTAGCAATTTCCAGTTAAGCAGAGGCTGCACTTGGAGCAAGACAAGGCAAGCAGACCTACACGAAACAACTGTAGAGCCACTTAGCAGAGCATCTCCAGATCATAGTGGTGCCACATGCCACAGCCCTTCCCTCCAAACTTCCTGCTCCCTGCTACATCTCAGACAACAAATCCTGCCTGGAGAGGAAGAAAGGCACAAACAAATCCAACAGGAGTTCTTCCTCAAGCCTCGGGTTACAGATTTCGGAGGAACAGCGTGCCAGGCAGATAGGCTGGGGCCAGGAGAGCAGCCACAGCTAGGGTGAGGAAAGCTCCCTCCTTGGTGAGGAAAGCTCCCTCCTTGTCAGCTCTGCTCCCACCCCACAGCGCCAGGAGAGGCTCCTGCCTGCTCCTGGGTTGCCAAGGCACAGCATCCCCTAAGGAGATTAGGAGGGGCTGGCAGGCAGCAGAGGCAGCAGGCGAGGGGTGGCCGCTCCACAGGCGTGGCTAAGGTGACCTTCCCAGACAGAGAAGCTCCTCCTTGTCCTTTCCTACAGCTTTGATGAGATCCAGACATTAAAGGCAATGTGAGAGAGCAAGGAATCTTCCAAGAAAGCCTCCAAACAGCCTCTGGGAACAGGGTAGGGGAAAGGTACACACAACAGATGTACTCCAAGCCTGCACATCCCATCTTGCAAGTCACACCTTTTAGGAGCATCTCTGCTACTCCACTGCTCTTCTGACTACTGGGCAGTGAGCATTGGGGTTTGCTGCAGAGCAGCTGGAGCACTGGTAGTTTTGTTGACTCAGGGTCCCGTGGCAGACAAATGTCAGTCTGTTCCAGCAATCCTTTGAAGTTACCATATTTAAAACAGCTCAATAAACTGATGAAGTGGCTTAGAATTGGCACTTTATCTCCCATAAGCATCAGAACATCCTAAAGCTTTTGGTTAGATGCAACCACATGCATTTACAAACACAAGCACATGCATTTGTGAGCACCCCAGTATAGATTTCATCTATTGATAGATCTACAAAGCAAATCTTTGACTTGTGCCTATATCAGCAGCATCCCAATCAATACAGGCAAATAATTATACAGAAATAATACTTCTACGCTGCTTTAAAGCCTCATCTGAGATGCTGAATCTGTAAAAAGGAAAGAAAATTGCTTGCTGGCTTCCTTCTGCCATAGATGCCACTAATTCATGTCCCAGTGTCCAGCAAAGGGGCTGGATTAACAGGGTCCTTCCTGTATTAGGTAGGAAGCTACTGGGAAAATGAGTATTGCTCAGACTCTGTCAGCAGAGAGGTAATCCCAGGGAAGCAGATTACTGTAAACAGGAAGATCACACATGCAAAAAGTGGGGGAAGGGTTGTTTGTACAAATCTGTTTCTGTTAAACAGCTCCATTAACAACACAAATCCTGTTTTAAATTACAACTAACCTTCCATGATCAACTTTTTATCATGTTGCTTTTTCTATCTGTGTCTGTAAACAACAGAGATTGCAAAGGAACTACATGGGAGTTCAAACAGTTATCAAGGCAACAAATAATTCTTACATATTCTCCATAATTTCTTTCCCATAGGAAAAACAGACAGAGGAGGAACATGTCAGGGAACATTTTAAACTTCTCACCTCTTTTCACGTGTTCTGGAGTACTGGTCTTCAGAGCTGTATCACTTCCTTGTAAATCAGAGCCCAGACAATGCCCTAAACCACTGACCTGGCAGCAGCATGCAACTGCCACTGAAAAAGAGCTCTCCAACCACCCCATCTTGCTGGCCCAGCCCCAAGCTGACCCTTTCTCCTTGCACACCATAATTCAGTAATTTTCCATGACAGGAAAATCTCGGTTGTAAGCCAGGAACTGGAAACCTCTGGCTTTCAGTGGCTGTCCATGGCACACAGCAGCCTATTAGCAAAGTCTATTATATTCTACTGTCTATAAGGCACACAGAATAAAGGGTTAAAAACCTAATTGCTCTGGTTATGAAGCTCTCCTGCTGATTTTGACCTATTTAAAAGCCAACCTACAAGGCACAAAAGACTTCCAATTACCGAGCTTACCAGGGAGAGCTCTATATTACTTGTAAAACAAGCCTGTGGACATCAATAATCCAAAAGATTTGAAAAAAAAAGTTTAAAAATGAAATTTCCTTTACCAAACTGGTGTGAAAGGAAAGAACTCAGCCCAAGCACCCAGCTGCAGCCAAGTCTCCAAATTGCCTTACACCAAGCTGCTCGTCTGCATGCTTCAAATAATTCCAGCAATCCCCATGTGCTGGGAGACACTCCCCGAGAGCAGAAAGTCAAATTCAACACTTAGCCACTCTGCAGAGTCACAGGAGAGAGCCTGGACTGTCATGCAGAGAATTTTCTGCTGTTATCCCAGCTCCCAGCCCTGTGGAACGGGGCCCTACCGTCTCCAGCATCACCTGCAATTCACCCGTGCTCTGCCCGTGCTGCAGCACCAGGTTTTTCCCTGTCCAAATGCTTATTTTGTAGGCACCACACCCCTCTTCATTTTCCAACTGCCAATTATCTGAACATCCTATTACTTGGTCAACAATTCTACAAGTCTAACCAGTTTTATTATTAATTTTTTTTTTTTTTTGAAAAATCAGAAACTTAGGGTAACTTATTTATCTGCAAGTTACACTCAGGTGTGATTAAACGCTGGGTTTTTCTGAGTATACTGTTCTAGTCTTCCACTGAGATTCTGTTCTTCTCTGGCAAGGTCCTACCCAAAGCCTCATTGTTTGAATCCTAGATTTGCAAAGCCCTTCCCTGCCTGCCTGCTCTCCCTGCAGATCACAGCTTGTCTAACAGACACCTCTCAGGGTTCAGCCAAGCAGGCTGCTGAATTTCACAGCAGGAGAGTTCTCCTCTCTCCTCTGGTCTCTGCTGTTAACGTTTCCAATTGGTTTGTTTTGATGGACCAGAAATGCTTAATTGATGCAGTTTCATTTCCCTGTTAAACTCAAGGTGAATGCTTCATGGAGGAGCCTGGGCTTTGCAGAGAAGCATCAGCCATTAAGAAATATTTATTTATAAAGGGGTCAAGTGAGCTTGCAGGTGGGAGAGAGTAGCCCAGCACTAAGGGGAAGGTCTGTGACAAACACTGGGGTCTTGTCCAGTTTTCAGTGGAAAACCAAATAACTGCTGAAAGAAATATGTTCACCAAACCAGGAGTGAGGCATCCCTCCAGAAACAAACCACTCCTCCCTCCCCTTTCCCCACACTCCAGCGTGCTGATAGCTACAGATATGCTGAATGAATGCAAGCTGGGAGTGAGTCAAGCCTTAATAATGCATTGTGTAACACAGATTTCCATCCTGACAGCTAAATCAGGGTGAGAATCCCCCACCCTTTTTTTCCAAAACCGGCATTAAACTAGAGCGAACCTGAAAAACACGGCAGGTTTTGTTTCTGTTATTTACACGAGCCGTGCTATTTTCTCACTGCAAAGAGGCAAGGAGGGAGGAACAGGAACTCACCCAAAGTAGAAGAAGCTGTGGCTGGAGGAGTGGTACCTTTTGACCATGAAGCCCAGAGCCATGGCTACCTGCTTCCCTGTGCCCCGCCGGAGCCCATTCCCAGCCCCGCTGCCACTGGCTCATAATGCCATAAAATGACTTTTAGCAAAGCAGGAGGATTCCCACGTGGCAGTAAATCCCAACAGGGCAAAGCCCTCCCAGCTGTCTGCAGAGCTTTGCTGCAGTCACTGAGACCATATGCAGCCAGTCACAATCATCTTTGCTCCCCCTCAGTAAACAAAACTGCTGGTCCTCTTGGAGATACTCGGAAATTCCTGGCCACAAACTGGAAATATTAATTTGGCCTCTCCTTTCAAACACAATTTTCCTTAAGTCTTTTCTCATGCTTTTTTTACATGTTTTATATATTATGGACACTGAGAAAACATTACAGGTGAATGTGTGAGCTGAAAAGCCCAAAGGATGCAGGAGGAAACAGGCTGGAAAAGCTGTGAAAGATGCCACAGTGACACGGTGCCAGGTCGCCTCATGGTGAGAGCTGTTGGCAACCTGGTGAGATGCTGCACTGGCCACACATTGAAGAGCCTCATTCCCACCTGCCCTGGCTCACAAAGGAGCACAGCTAAGTCCTGCCACATCAGTGTCTTGCAAAGACAACATATTCAAGTACAAAAAGCCACCAGCAAACAACCTGAGCCTGAGTAACAGGAGGGATGTGAATTACAGGTTATGGATTTATTCCTACAGGACTCCTGGATGCTGATCCATGCTTCTAAAGGGACACCAGAACTCTCTCTTCTCCCTACCCACTAACCCAGACACACTGAAATAAAGTTAAAAACCAGAAAAGGTATATTGGCCAATTGCTTTCTGCTGAAACAGAAAATCTGATTACAAAAAAATCTGCAACTCATCTCCATCCCTGCTCCCTACAGCATTCCTGACTCCCTTCTGCTTTAAATCAACTCTGAACAGACAGCATCCATCCTCTGTCATCATCCAGCATGGCATGCAATGTTACAGTATCCCAAATCTTGATGTGCACCAGGATAACTAACCTTCCTTAGTCCAGAATTTTAGAGGTATTTATCTGTAAAATCTCCACTTTCTTGACAGGTCCCAAACACCCCAAAAGCATGAAAAGGCAGCGTGACAGCAGCCTCTATTTCCTTCTAATCCATGCAGGATTTTAATTTATAAAGCTGTATAATACTTTCTTTGAAGGCAGGGCTCTTTTGTTTGTCAGAGCAAGAAAAGGGAGATGCTATCAGTCATCCTGGCCCTGAAAACCTGTGTAACACCATGACATCACCTAGAATCACCTGCTTGAAATGGGAAAGGGCTGACTCACCAGGGCAGGACAGGAAAGTTCTCACTGCTACAGATTGAGAGGCTCATACAGAATGGGGGAAAACAGAAGGTGAGAGAGTGACAATTCCTTCTCATGAATTTAGAGTAAGCTCGTTGTTCAAAATGCCACCATGTGATCAAGGACCTGGATTTTATGCTTTTGAGCTTCCAGGCCATCAGACAAAATTCACATTTCATTTCAGGCTAGTTGAAAATTTCTGCCCATGATGGCAGGGAGTAGAAGGTCTGCTTTTTAAGAGAAGGCAGCTTTGCTGTGTGTAACATCATGTCTTAAACCAAAGATGTAGGAATTAATTATAGCTACATTTATTAGCTTTCCCAGAACAACAGTGCTTCCCTGACACTACAAAAACAAGTATCCAGCAAGAGTACCAAGCTCAGGAAAGACAACCAGATTATTTATGGCAAAGGAATCTTCACATTACAAAAATTCAAGCGAAGCTGCTTTCAAACAGTGGTAAAAACAACAGGTACTTGATTACCTGGTGGCATTATTCAAGATGCTTATGCTCACTGAGTTGCTTTTATAGCCACGTTGCAACAGCCTGAAAATAGAGATTTATAGGAAACTTTGCATCAAAGCAGCCTGGGTGGACTACAGGAGCAAGGCCATCTAGATGGTTAGTCACATCTGGTAAGCAGCAGGCTTTTCTGTAACTCCTGATGTTAACAGACCTCCAACATCCACAGCCTTGCTATCTCTGTGATTTTATGGTCTGCCTTTCAGATGGAGAAGGCAGCACCATTGATTGAAGCAGCACAGCATGACAGATACAACTAATGAATTCAGCTCAGCTAAAGGAGAAGGGAAATGCACTGAACAATGTCAAATCACAGAAGCCAGCCGTGGCCTCGAGTACAGGCCAACTTCTTTTTCACTCTATCTACTTCTCCTGCTGGGCTACTGTGGAATGTAACACAGAATATGTTTAATAAAAACAATCAAGGGACTTTGCAAACAGTTAGGAAACACTGTGTGTAAGAGCCTCTGCTTGCCTCATATACAATCCATTCCCAGCCTGGTCCTCCAGCTGAAAACTAAACAAGCAAAGATAAACCAAATGGAGCACTAAGATGGTCAGAAATTACTGAGTTTTCCAGTTTTCTGAAAAACAGATCATCTGTTCCTTGTGGTAACACTGCAATAACCAAAACACCAACACTGCAAGGGTCCTCAGTGTGCCTGAATTGCAGTGCACACCTCCGGGCTGTGCCAGCGCTGGTGGAACCGCCCTGCTCACACCAGCACAACTCCTCATCTCACTGACCTGCAGGCAAGCCCTGCATGCAGCAAGGCAAATTTCTCTCCAGCTGATCAATACCATGGTTTTGTATCATAAACTTGGAAGTCTGCAGCTTACTTGAAACAGATGCAGGACAAGGTACTGGAGTCCATCTGCTTAACCTGAGCTTCTTGACAGCTGTGAAGAGCAGCAGTTTCCCATCCTGTATCAGCAGCACACTGCACACCAAACTTCTGACACACCAGAGGCAGCCTCACAAACACCCCTCATGCCAGCTGGACAATAAATCCCCTTCCTGGCTCTCCTCCCCTGAGTGCACTCACATGCTGGGTTGTCAGCTCTGCACCTTACCTGTCCTCAGAACTGTTGGGAGAGGGCAGACGGAAACTTATATTCCTGTCCAGCTTGGATTGACTCTTTGTCCTCTTGATGGATCCTTTGAGGCGCTTACTGAAGAAGCCCTGAAATGAGAAGGTGCAGAAGTGAAACAGGGAAACTGATGCCAGTAATGAATCACTCAATGCACTGTCACTGAGTCCCAGCACAGAGGCTTGATGGCAGTCACAGGACAGGCTGGACTGGGATTGCTCTGTGCAGAAGAAAGGCAGGGCTGGGTTGGCAGTGACAGTTCCAGGAGGTGAGAGCCTCAATTGCAATAATTAGCACTATCACATTACTGGGGCACTTCAATGGATTCCAACTATCATACAAGAGACCCAAACCCCACAATTGTAACTTTAAAAGGGGCAATCCTTAATATCAGTATTTGTTCCCACTTCCCCTCTACATGCCATGTTTTTAATTCTTGTTGAGCTTAAAAGTACAGAAGTCTTATATTATGAGCTTCTATTGAGCCCACAATTGCAGCCAGGTTTGCCTTTTTAATAGAGATATAGCACATTAAATCTTAAAATAATTCATAATTTCAATAATCTGGCTAGCCAGAATAGAAAATTTCAAAGCATTTCCCACACCAGTAGCTTCAGATATCAGTTATAATATCGGTAAGAAGCGAAGCTCAATTCAAAAATCTGCTTAGGATCTAAAAATAAAATAAATCTTCAAAGAATCTGTCTTCAAACTACAATTTTTCAACCAACAATCACAGCCCAAAGCCATGTTAGTTGGAGGGAGCCTCTGGGATCATCTCCTGCTCGATGGGAGTGTGCTGCCAACAGTAGGTCAGCCTAATTCTGACTTGCTCCAGCCAAGTACTGAAAACCTCTGGAGACTGAGGGAACAAAGGAAGGGGAATCTGCTTTCTGCATCTGAAGGCAGTGCTACATTTAAGACTGCCCTTTCAGTTTCTGAGGAGAGGCTCCTCAGGGGTGAAAGCTGCTACATTCTCCTGATAAAGTGGAAAAGAAAAGGCTTGATATCTAAATACGAAAAAAAACCCAAACCCAACAACCCCCCCTCCAAAAAAAAACCTAACCAAAAAAACCCACCAAAAAAACAAACCAAAAAAAACCCCAAACAACAAAACCCACAAACCCCAAACCCCACAAATGTATACAATGTGCTGGGGAAAAAGGTCCTGTCAAAAGGGAAGAAGTGTTTGCAGCTCACACTCTGCCCATGATGCTGCACTTCCCTTGGTCCTGGTATTGAAGAAGTGCCTTTGAAAAAACCCTGTAATCAATAGATGCTCCTGGGCTTCTCTTGGGGCAGCTGCTGGAATTCAAGTAGAGGATGTACAGCACTTTCAAAGGCACTTTTGTATATTCTGACCTCTCAGCACAAAAGGTAACAAACCCAGCCACAGGGACTCAGATCTGGTAGACCCTGGCTTCAGTCCAGTACCTGTCAGTCTACTCCAACTGCAAACATGAAATAACATGGCTTTTTCCCCTTAAGGACAAATAAGACAAAGCTGACCCAATTCAGCAGGGGTCCAGAAGTATTTATATTGAACAATTCCAAATCCCACTCAGAGAAGGACCATGAATATTCATTTTTGTGTGCATGTACAGTTTTAAATTGGTACTGCTTTAACATGGAACATGCTCTTGGTTTATTTGAACATAATCTATACCCCAATGAAACAAATGTTCTATCTGGGGTTGAATAAGGCTAGCCAGAGCTGACTATACAAATAAAACAAAGCAAAACACCAAACAGGGTAAGAACATATTTAAAGACAACAATTTATTCAAACAAAGGGTGTGTTTATTGGTCATCCTCAAAAGAGTTGAAAACATTTGCAATATTTGCTCTGTGCTGGCAGTTCATGCAGGGCCAGTGCTTACAGATGGACAACCTGGGAGCAGCATGAAAAATTCACTCGTGCCAGAACTGAGCAGAGTTTTTTGACTTCCATTTGCCAAAGGAAATGCTTTTAAATACCAAATGCAGATATTAAAAAAAAAGTAGTAATGAAAAATAGACTTCTATCTGCAACAACACCACCTAACTGAAAGTTTTACTTCCTTTTACTCCTACAGACAAGAAATCCCTTCCAATGTTTATAAAGCAGCTTGCACCATTAAAAAGACAAAAACACCTTTCCTGCTTTTCTTATTGTGCAGGTATTTCTCCTAAATACTTATTTCAACACAAAACTGAGTCTTATTTGGTTCTTCTACCTAAATATAGTGGAGTGCCTGAGCTTTAAGAATCATCATGGAGCTTCTTTAAAAACAGTGGGAATTTTACTGCTTAAACAAACACCCTCGGACAAAAAGATGTAAATTATTACCCAAACTGCCTGAGTTGATGAGACTATGTTCTTAATCCAAAAAAGTACAAAATATCTGGTAGGATAAACTAGCTAGGATGAAATCTGAAAACAGACAGATTTGAGGTTCACACTTAATGAGGTGGAGCTCAGTGCAAGTTGCCCTCAGAATCACAGGTTTAGGGGAACAGGGATGGAAAAGAGACATGGGGAGAGAGCAATGGTGCACAACCACACACACAATCAGGGATAAGTCAGGGCAGGTTTGTCACCTCGTCCAAAAGCATCACACACTGGCCTAAGAAAACCCAATGATAACAACCTCTAAAAATAATTCAATCCCACTGAGAATTCTGTTCATCTCATTTGGAAGTTAAGCCACTTGACCCTCCCGCTCTGCCAAGACGCAATCTCCACAGGAGAAAGGATAATTCAGCAGGCTGTTGGAATCTTCCCCTCATAGCTGCACAGGGAAAGCACAGAAACTCTCACCCCCAAGTATTTCCAACCCAGGGGTGGTGGTTGTTGAGGGCAGTTTAGGCTTTAGGAAAAGATGACTTTGTGCCAAAGATGCCAACTGGCTGTTTGTCCTTAACCTGAGCAGGGCAGCACAGGAACTGTCTGACACATTGAAAGACAGCCCAAGTATGAGCTACTCAACTCCTGAACTGCTGTTCCCTATGGACATGATGATTCTCCACTCCAGGGAGAGCAGCCCATGCATAATAAATAATGATTGTCCTGGCTGTTTTGAAAGGGAAAGGTGAATTCAGCCATGAACGAATGAAACTATGTACAACCATAACACAAATATTGATAATATGCAATGGTATCAGTGGAAGTTTCAAAGCACTAAAAGTAGGGTAAAATGGGCAACAAAAAAGGTCCATTTTACAGACAGTGCTGTTGCCTACATTAGTTCCTTCTGAGGACAAACACACTGCATCTGAGCCTTGCAACGCTTCTTGAACATCTGTAATTCTTGATGAGGAACACCAATACATTATTAATAACACCAGGTGGGTAACTTCATTTACAGAGCCATGAGACTCATCTTCTCTGAGGGGAAGGGCTGGATGGGTACAAAGATAACCCTCAAGTGACTGTGGATGACAGCAGAACTGCCTCCCCACTAACGTGCGTCGTGAGGACATGAAGTATTTTATTCCTTAAGCTGTTCACAAGCAGCTATCAAGGAAAAAAATAGTGTCAGAGCCAAGTGAAAACACTGTCCTGTGCCAGTAATGTTGTAAAGCTATGGGAGGCAAAGAAGCAGGGGAAGATGGCCAGGTAGTAAAATGGAAAGATCAAACTAGAAGGATATTCCAGGAATGAGCAGCTAAATGCTGAAGTTTGCTATTCCTTGCAGAACAACAGCAGAAGGCCAATTTAAATAGCAAGGAGGTGAAGTTTGCTTATGAGCCTAGCAACACTCAGCATTAAAATATTAGTAGTGACTCCCTTTGAAAAGACTCTGAACTGCTCACACAGCAGAAAAGCAGGTGAAAACAACCCTAGATACACTTTGGAGGTGATATACAGAACAGGACAGGGACCCACAACAGCCACGTTCCACCATCTACTCATCAAAAAACCTGGCACTACGTCACTGAAGAGGAGGTTTGTGCACAGGCACAAAACAACAAAAAGCATGTTTGAATGTCCAAACAGAGGATAAAGCTCAATAAAAGCAGAGTGGTGTTATGTAAATCTGCCGTAGCTTTCACACTAATGCATCACTCTTCTGATTTTCTCATCTCAGCAAGAAAGCTAGAACAAAACAGAACTCCAGAAGTATAAACTGATTAAAGGCAGACAAGAGGGGGATTTACAAATGATATATTTTAAAGACCAACTATTTATTTTAGGAACAAAGCAAGATGGGATTATAGATGTATAAAACAAATAGAATGGAAATTACCTAAGCTCCTCTTGCACCCTGTTACATAAGAAAACCAAAGGGCAATTTAACATGAGAGGCAGCACGTTTCACTGATTGTCAGGAGACTTTTCCTAATGCTATCTATAAATGAGCCCATCCAATTCACCACCACAAGATATTATACAGACAAATTTTTTTTCAGCAAGATTAAAAAAGGATTATGTGTTTATATAAGGAAGAATAACATATGTAGCTGCATTAGTCAGGTTTAAAAATAACAAGAGTGAGCAATAATCATGCTTCAGGACACAAGCTGATCAGCAGCAAGGATCAGGAAAGATATTTTTCCCCTGATGGGACAGCACTGCAGATTTGGCCAGATAACAATTTCAACTTTCCAATGAAAGATGGTCTACAGCCACAGGAGGGATGCAGAATAGGAGGAACAAGTTTAGGAACAGTAATAAGAAACCCAAGGAAATGCAGAGGATACTGTAACAAGGGTACATTGATAATATACCTGTTAATAAAATGCAATGTAGGATTGTATGCATTCTGCATGATGTGCAGCCAAAAGTCCTGCAGGAATCCAATTTCCAAGTCACTGGGAATTATACTGAAAAACGCATGAAGAAGCAAGAGCTACCTGATAGCCAAGAGGGCCACACCAGCTTTTCAGATCCCACTTCAGCAAGGTGCTTAGCATGGACACAACTGGGAGCAGCACCTGGCTGCCCTTGTGGGAGCTGCCCACAGCAGGAACAGCAGATGGAAGTAGCATCCTAAAAAGCCCCTAGCCAGGAATTAAGGAATAAAGGTAAAAAGTCTGTCTGGAGAACAACGAAACAATGGTGATAAAAAATTAACATGATAAGAACCAGGTCACCTGAGCCTGTCAGGAAGGGCAGGCAATGATTTCCTGACCCTGGCTCTTTCCCTGGCATGCAGCCACTAAGCAGCCCAACACTTCAGAACACCTTTTGATAACGCAGCACACATGCTAATTACAAAAAGTTATTAAAAATGAGCTTTGTTAAAGCTCGTAACATGAACCTGAGGAACGGCTGCAGGACTATCTAAAAAGAGTAATTACAACAAGTGATAAGGTATCAAGGTAGAAGGAAGGGTCCAATGGGATGTGGTGGGGATACTGGCCTGACTGCTTCTGCTTAACATCCTTGTTAATCATCCGGAAGAAAAGTTAAACAGCACATTAATTACACTGAGCTATATTAAATTAGGAGGTGAAGCGAGGGCCAGGGAGGACAGAGAAATAACACAAAGGGTTAGGAGCAATTAGGAACTGGTAACACACATTCCTGTGAACTTTAGTACCAGGACTTGGAGAGTCAATTGAAGGGAATTAAAAACACAAGAGCAAAAAAAGTGATAAAAGGGCCAGAAGGACTCATTTGCAGAGGATGCATTAATTAAACTTTGCATAACTTGACTAAGTCATGATTTGGAGGTGAAGAATAAAATGAGTCGGCTCATATTTAAATACTACTAAGCCAAGGACAACTGGAATGTGAGCAGTGTTTAAAACCATGTATATTCATAGCTCCCCTACATTAACTAAGGAATAAAAGCAATTGGATAAAGTCAGGTTTACACCAAACATGAGAATAATGCTCATGCTGTTGAGGTCCACCAGATCTCAAGTGTCAGAGCCTGGATATCCCCATCATCTGATGCAACACTAAAGTTTGATGTACTGAACAAATCTGCTGTGGCAGCAAGACACTGTGAAGGTTACAGAACCTATGAGCAGCACTATCCCAGAATAAAGATACGGATGGAAGCGTGGTGAGCACCCTGGAGATAGTCAGTTACCCATTTATGCTTTCTGACACAGAATTCATGGAATAGCCAGCATATCTAAGGCATCACACCACAGGCAAGTGATAAAAACTGGAGCACATTCAAAAAATGTGTCACAAGAAGTAAAGAGTAGAAAATGGAAGGAAAAATGTAAATTTCTATTGAGGGGACACATTTGAGCATAGCATTTTTCATGGGGGATGCTGTGGTGCCTCACACTAATGCAAATCAACAACTCCATCTCTGCATTGGTGCTGATGCAGAATTAAAAATATGCATTTGTATGCCATGGGGTCACATGGGGCAGCACAGCTCAGACTTGTCCTACCCTGGCAGCACAGCGGGAGCAGAGCAGTGCTCTGGAGAAGCAACAATCTTGCTGACTGCATAAAAGATGAGGCTGGGCAGCCACGAGATCTCATCAAGCTTTGACCTTCACTCAGGCTGGCTGCATTGTCTTCTGTTCCATTTAGCAGTACTCTTAAAGAGCAAAGAGGCAGACAGCACTTCTATAGATCCAATTATACCCTCAGCCAGAAACAAACCAAGGAAGGCAATCTGCAAGTATCCTACATCAGGGTTCCTGTAAAAAACATTTTATTTACTTCAAGGATTGTGCTCTGGCTTTCCTGTCTCATTCACACTTGTTCCTTTGCCTCTTTCTCATCTTTCTTCCCCCATTAGCCAGCAGACATGGATGAATCATGTTATTTGTAATAACAACTCTGAGCCAAAACTGGAGAGCACAGCGAGAGTCTGAAGGGCGACTTTAGAGATTCCTCTCCATCCTGCTGCTGCGGGAGGTCTGAGAACGTGGACAGTCCCACATTTACCCAATTCCAACTGCAGAGCAATGAGGGAACGTGTCAGGCTGCAGCAGTGCTGCTGGGGCTCCACAGTGCCACAGCAGGGAAGGGGATGCAGGGAGACGGAGGCGCTGCCAGGACATGGTGTGTGTGGGAAGGGAAAAGCTGGTTCCTCGCCCACCTATGCGTCACTTGCCTACTGGGAGCCAGCTCCCTCTGCCTCCCTATTTGTTCAGTCAAATAATATCCATTATTAAAATTATGACTTTTCCTATATGTGTATCTATAGACAGCACACATCTGTCTATATGTGAGTAGACACATTTCTTCATCTCTGTTTTGCTACCTTTTGTGCCCCTCCCTTCTCTCTCAGTATTTCCTCCTGACACACCTGGAAATTGTCAAACATCAATGCACACAGCTGAACTTAGATGGAGACTAATGTTTCAAGTGAAGACAAGAATTCTGGGGCAATGGGGAAGAAAAAGAAAATACAAGCACCAAGAGATCTTCTCTCTGTATGTGTTGTGCAGTGTCAGCATTTGCAGAATACCCTTTATTCCCCTTGGTGGGAGATAATCAGAACAAATCATGGAATCACAGAATCGTTTGGCTTGGGAGGGACCTTAAAAATCATCTCATTCCAACCCCCTGCCATGGGCAGGGACACTTCCCACTACCTCAGGTTGCTCAGAGCTCCATCCAGCCTGGCCTTGAACATTGCCAGGAATGGGGCACCCACAGCTTTTCTGGGCAGCCTGTGCCAGGGCCTCCCACCCTCACAAACATGTAGGACATGCTGGTCCATGTAGAGGTTCATCCTAGGAAAGACCATAACTGCTGAAATTCTGCTTTTTACACACTAGTAAATTTAAATATACATCTTTTCTTCCAGTGGCCATGCAGGAGGTAAAAAGGCAAATTTCCCAAACTTTACACATCAGCCCTTAGAAATAAATCCCTCATTGACCACCACCACTGAAGAGACTACTTAAAAAATGCACTGTCAAGGAAATGTTTGCTTAAAGGCAATTATGATGTTATGAATCAAAATTCCAGATGCTAAAGCAATGCCAATTAGCAGTATTAAAAAAACAGATGCCTTGTTCTGAGTGAGTACCACTGCCTGTGCTTGAAAGGAAAAAACCTGCACAGAACATGCTGGAAGCTACTGTCCTATTGAGAAGACAGCTTTTAAATAGCTGCTCTGAGAGACAAACTTAAAAAGCTGTAAAAGCAACTTATTATGAAAGTCTCAGCATAATTTTCCATCAGGATGGAAGAAGGTTAAGCTGTCCCCTGCCTTAAGCTGCTTTCTGTTAGAAATCCAAGCAGTGAGCAGACAAGGTATGGCACAGAGTCAGGGCCAGGGGAAGAATCACTGAGACAGCACTATGCTGCAGCTGCCTGTAGCCCTCCAACCTGCGCTGTAGGTGACAAAGCCTGGAAAAACAAAGAAGCAAGTTCTCTTACTATTAATCTCCTTTATATGTAGAATAAATCCCTGCCAACTAGGGACAACCTCACAGACACAAATTTGAAGCCATCCTTTGCATCCTTCACTTGCAGCTCTTCTCAGATCAGTGATCCAAGACTGAGACTTTCACGAGGCGCCCAAGTCACCTTTCCTCCTTCTGAGAGCTGGGAAATTCTTATTATCAGTCAAAGGCAGGAACATGATTCCTCCCCATCTTCTCAGCCACCTATTAGGTGTGTGCCAATCGACCAAGTTAACAGTGTGTTTGGTTTCAGCAGTTTTGGCTTGAGCTCATCTGTATTGTTAAGCAAGCTGACTTCTAATTGCAGCTTGCTCTTTTAAACAGCTCACAAGGTGCCATGCTTTAAAACAGGTGATCTCAGCCCCCACTTAGGAGTAACAGGGTATAACTGGGTTACTCAGAACAAAACCTCCAAAGCCAGAAGCCTTGTCCCTGTGAGGAGGACAGGAGGGTGCATTATGCTCCTGGGTGTACAGGTGGTCAGGCAGACAAAGCAGCAGAATCCAGCTCCACGTGGCACAAATAGCTTTTAGCTCTCTGCTGGTTTATGCCCAAGAAAAGCAGCCAGGTACTGCTTCCTGAGCCTATTTGCCAGAGTCCTAAAAGCACAACACACCACCAGGGGAAATGAGAAACATTCTGCAGGGTTCTTGTTTTGAAAGGGAGCAGGAGCTAAGAAGTATCAGAGAACTATTAGACAAGAGAACCATTAAAACATTACTTAACAGATAGGATCATCATTAAGAGGAATGGTACAAAAATGAGGAAAAAAAGGAGGCATATAAAATAAACAATGCAGACAGTCATCAAACACTTCTGACACACAGCTCGCAGTTGTTAGACAAAGGCTACTACAAAGCATGTATACATCTGAAGGCTTGGGCTATTACTTATAGATGAAGGCAAAGAAAACAGCATTTCTTATAAATGAAGACATGGATAGGACTTTTGAAGGTTCTCAGAGTTCAGAAATCTTCCTGAAACTCTGTGAATCATATACTCGGTATCAAAATCTCAGAACTTGACATAACAGAATATTCTTGTATCAACTTCACATACAACTAGATCAAGGCCCTTTTTTCCCCAAGTAGCATCCAGAAAACAGATCTCTGAAGTGACAGAGGATCATTCACAGAACACAGAATAGCTCAGGTGGGAAAGCACCTCTGGAGATTGTCTAGTCCCTTCCAAATCTGTATTATTCTATGACTCTGAAAAGGGCCCAAGTAAGGATACCCATTGTATTCACTGCTTCCTTGGTCCTTTTCTGCATTCCAATATATAATGAATTCTCAGGTTGCTTTAAACACCATGTATTCTATACACTCTGACCAACCTTAGTCCCCGAATAATTTAAATAACTCTAATTAAATCTTTTGACTGCTTTTTAAATTTTATTTTTGAAATGACACAATGCAAGATTTATTCTGAAGTACGAAGATTACTTGCCAAAAGTAAAGGAGAGCATGAAAACGTTCACAATATTCAAGTTAGATATTTTAAAACATGGAGAAATATTGTTGAAAATTACTGGGCACCTCATTTTAACTTGCAGCATTTGTCTTCAGTCTAATAATAGAAATGCCTTTGTGCTCCTGGACACACTGACCAAAGACTGTCCAAGCAAAACCCAGGCTGTAGCTGAACAACTTTCATGCAGACTCACAGCCAACCAAACTCAGAACAAACCCCAAAGAGCTCAAGAGGAATTAACACACCTGCAGAAATTTCATCAGCTTCTGAATAAACTATAAAACCATTCCAATTTTCTATGTACTTCACTGGCAAGAGGGAAAAATAACATGCTATCACCAACCTAAAGGAACTTGTTTCCTTGTCAGGATTGAATATGGAATGCAATCCCTGGAGGCGACTTCAAAAGTATTTATATAGGTCGCTGCCTACATTAACACTGATGTTTCTCTATCTGCAACTTTACATCAAGGCAACGAAAAGGAGCAAGTTAGGGATACATCAGGAATCTTACTGATAATATATGACACTTGACAGCAAAACCTCTTGGTCAACTGGAAATATTAACCAAATACTCCTCTGCCCCCAGGCTCCCCCAGGCTGGCTGTACACTGTGGTATTTGAATCTCCTCCTCCCATCCAATGAGACAAATGCCCCTGTGCAGGGAAGGCACACTTACTGGTACTCTGAAAGGAGAAGTGTTCGGAACATCCATGGAGTTGGTTTTCTCAGAGGTGCTGGTCCCCGAGATGCTCCGTCTGCGAGGAGATCTCTCTGCTGGGACCTCTGAGGAAGAGAAGAAGAAGATGGTGAATGGGTGCCCGGGGGTGGGGAATAGTCAGGCTTTGTGCTCTGTAGGACAGAAGCCTCAGGAAAGTTTTGAGTGCATTACTAAACTGCTGAATGAACCCACCTATTTACCTGTATCTTATTCACTTACTAACCTACAATGGCATTCTCACTGGCAGATTCAAGGTTGTGAATCTGATTTGACTGTGGGAGATTAAAATAAAAAGTGCTGGTAAAGATCAACACCTGGACATACTTAATATTCTGTTACTGTTTGAGAGACAGTATTCAGAGAAGTTAAATCTATTTTGTTTTAGATTTAATTTTTTTACATAAGCAGTGCAGTAATTAAGAGATAACTACAACCAAGACCCAGGGAAGCTCAGTTCTAGTCCCAGCTGAATGTAATTTGGCAAAGGTCAAAGTTCGGTCATGTATGATCCACTACTTGCTCAAAGCATGCAACCAGCAGAAGACTTATAAGTGCCTGGGTAATATGACATATATATTTCTGCAGATAAAAAAAAAAAAAATAGGTCAACTTCTCCTCGTTCTGGCAGTATGACCTTACTAAGACACGACTTTGGCATCTTAAATCCATGCAGACTGATCTGATGAGCACGAATATTCATAAAAGCTGCACTAGTCTTTGACTAGTACAAATACTGGAATAATAGCATAATAAAGTACACACAGTATTAAAAATCTCTCCACAAACACACATCTATGCATTTTTATATAGAGCTAGATATGCATGTATGCATACAGATACCTTTATCACAAGTGCTGCCCATCTCCAGCTCAATTGCCAGACTTTAAGGAATCCAGCTTCACAAAACACCCCCCGACACGGGGAGGGAAAAAATCACTTCCTAGCAGAAAGTCCATTGTTATCTTCTGAACCTTAAAGAACAGCAGCAAGCCGTGACTCCAGGCAGGGACATTCTGACTCCTGCCGTTCTCCTTTCAAGAGCCAGATGCTGCTTCAACTTCCACTCCCGGCCCTGGGGCTCCGTGACTTCCACTGGAGGGAACGCCGGGTGTCTCTGACCGCCCTCCCTCCCTGGCGGGGAGCGAGCGAGCGGAGCAGCAGCACACAGGACTGCAGCTCCTCAATCAATCGCTCCGGCTGCACATCCTCATTAGTTACTTTCAGGCTATTAACAGACGCCCAACTGCCGGCTTCCCTCCGCTACCGAAATTTTCCCTGTGCATCCTGATCCACAGCAGCGAAAAACAAGGTTTATGGGGAGAGACAGCCAGCTGGTGCCACGAGAGCGGCGTTTTCCTCCAAAGAGGCGAAGAAAAAAAAAGGAGAGAAGCTTTCTTCAGGGATAGCATTACTTGTGATGTCTTTGCATGCCGGATTTTGATTTCAGCAGAGTTATGATCCGTCTCTCCCATGGATGCTTGGAGACTGACAAAATGGAGCACAGAGGAGGAGAGGCGAAGGAATCCGGACCCTGCAGTACTACTGTCTCACTCGGTAGATATTTATCTTTTAACAAAAGCAAACTGCTGACATCGAGCCCCTCAGCCTGCTTGGGGAAAGGACTGCTAAGAGGGAGAGCAGCCTGGTGGACTGGGCAGAGCCCAGCACACACAGGTGTGGTGTTCCACCGAGGAACGGGCAGGCACAGCCGGCTGTGGGGGCAATGCCCGAGCCCATCCCGGCCTCCCAGAGCCAGCGGGAGCCGCAGCGGAGAGATGCCCCTGTGGGGAGAGCCCTCCTCCTCCTCCGGAGCAGCACCGGCTCTGCTACAGCATCACCTGCTCCAGAGCTGCAGGGTAAGTCCCCATCAGGGCACCTTTAGAGAACAAAGCACTGGGAGCAGGGCCAGTGCCAGCCCAAGGTGTTCAACTCCGTCAGTCCCACCACCTCAGGAGCCTTTGCAGGGCTGCCAGTTTTACCTGACGGTGCACTTTCACATCACCAGCTGCCTCCCTGGCCTAGATGAAGGGAAACTTTATTTTCTGCAGCACCTGTAAGTAGTGCTCTGCCCAGAGGTAGGATATAAAGAATTGTCTCTGCCATTCCCATGTCCATGTAACAAAGGCAAAGGGGATTGATGTATTCCAATGGAACAGGGCTAGAGTGAGCACCTTTGATCTTACACTGACTAGTAAGGAGTAACGTAATAGGTTTGGCTTCCTCCATTTCTCACGCGCAGGAAATCACATCAAAGCTGCCCCGGTAATTTAAAACAGTCTGTTAACTTTGCTGAGTCATAAATGGAAACACCAGCGCTAATTCCCCACTATTTTCCACAACACGTTCTGCAGGAGGGGCAGTTTGGGAAAGAGCTTAACTTTAAACTGAATGGAGCTGAAAAGCTACCACAAGGAATGTGTCTGGCTTCCCTTGCCTTCCCTCTCCTCCCCAACATCCCCCCAGCAGCAATCCAACTTTTCTGCAAATAAAATGTTGGCATTTCATCAGTAAAATGAGTTTCTTCTTTTCTCACATCATCACAGAAGTGTACCAAATGGGGAAAGGAAAATGAAATATTCACTAGGTGCCTGCAGTGAACTAAAAATAAAAATTACCTTTCCCTCTCTTCTTCTAAAAAACAAGAGCAAATAGACACGCTTAGTCCCTAGGAAAAGGAAGACCCAGATACAGCAACATTGTCGGGATATATTAACTGGAAATCAAAAGCTGAAGCAACTTGCTGTGACGCCTGTAGAACAGTATTTTTGCTGAGTCTTGAGAAAGAAATCTATACTGTCACCACCAGGCAAAAAATTAGACAGTTCCCTCCCCTGCTCCACTAGCAATGCTTGAGGCTACTCTTGCATAATCTTCACCTGCTGCAAAAATCAATGCACCTCTCATCAGCTTAGTATTAAATTACAAGTGCTTTCTGCGTTGCTCACTCTCAGGGACCAAGGCTACGGATAGATCACATTGTTTATCCATCAAAACAATCTGAAAGCCTTTTCAGCCCTCTGCTCCTGGGAAGAAAAAAAAAAGGCAGAAGGGAAGGAAACCCACCTGACAGATCCTCCTCATTTCAACCTTCAACAAAAAATTGCAGAATCTTACAATGGTTTGGGATTGAATGGGCCTTAAAGATCATCCAGGCAGGGACACTTTCCACTATACCATCAAACAAATGAATTGTAAACATCCCAATGGGTCACTTTTATCACCTGGTATCTTGGTGATACGCAGTAATACTTATGGAAATAAGTATTTATCCAAATAAGTATTTACACATTAGATAGCAACAGTCAGTTCCTAATTAGCTGAGCCAATTACTCTGCAGTGGCAGATGCCTCTGAGGAGGGAACTGCCCAAGGATACAATGCAGGCAGGTCTCTTCTCCCATCCTGTTGAGCCACTCTCTACCCTCAGCAACACCAAAGCTTGTTCTGTAGGCCAGGAGGAAGGTTTGTGTAAGCCAGGTGCCACTTACTACACAGAGTAGTGGTGAGGGTTGCCCTCCTTCGAAGGGAACCCCTCTCTGCCACAGTGAGCCTCAGTGCCCTCTGGTCACCACAGGGCTCTGGGGGTTGACCTAAACTTCCTATTGCTGGGTGCTGTGGCCACTTGAAAGACTTGCTGTGGTGGAGGAAATTTGTATTTTCACTGTGAAGAGCTTTTTCTACAGGTAGGAGAAGCAGACACTAAACAAACCTCCCAGCTTTGTGGGACAGCCACACCAGGTAGGAATTATTTGCAGATATAGAAGGAAGAACAAGAAGAGGAAGAAGTGTCTCAACAGCATTTTTCTGACGGGTATTACCTAGTGAAATAGGAAGCTTCCTATCAAAATAAATAAAAATGTTAATGTTTTATCTTGCAATAAGCATTCTCTCTCATTTTGCTCACCTGGGGAGAATTCAGACTTGGGCCCAATTCACAGATTGTCATAAAAATTTCATTAAATGCCTGTACAAGAAAACTAAGGTAAAAGCAAACTCAAACCCCCTAATCTGTTTTAAGTCCTGAAGTCCGAGTTTGTATTTGGACTAAAATACATTATGCAAATCCTGCAAGGTATAACTTAAAGAAAAAAAATGGAAATTTGCAGAGATAGCTTTTCCACATTTATCAAGGCAACCAGACAGGGAAAATAAATCACAAGAAGATACACCAGAGTGAATGCAACCAAGTTTCAGGACACTGAAGTGCACAAAAGCTGCCAAGCCTGGAAAGGGAAATACAAAGGGAACCCTGCAAAGCTCACTGGCTGTAGAACTCCAGCATCAAACAACTGCTAGATACAAACTATGATCAAAAACTCTCCCAGTCCATTAGCAGGGGTTTGTAAAGAAGTTACTGTGCTTTACTAGGGATTGAGTCAATCAGATAAATCTTGGAAGTTGATCCAGGTAACTATAAAAGATTTGTAATTTACAGGCAGGCAATTCTGTTGGTGTTAGACACTTGCATTGTGCTGGCATATAAAAAACGTGTAATTGAATTAGTGCCCAGTATGGAAGGTGCATAGAAAGCAATGACACAGTAAGTTACTTAAAAGATTCTTAAGTCATTGATTCCTAAACGACTTTACAGTCTGAAAGACAAGACCTAACATGCAAAGCAGAGGAATACTAGAGGAGGCTGGAAGAAAGGCTACAGATATCACAGGAGAGAATAATTTTGGAGTTTCAAGTATAAACTCCCACAATTTATTTTCCCTGAAAGTTTGGAGGAAACTGTACATGGCATTGAGTGAGTAAAATATCAGCTGTTCTTAGACTGATGCATTCACTTTTCAGCAGGAGAACAAATCCCCCAGCTCTGCAAACCAGGTCAGAAATAAAGCAGATGCACGTCCCTAAAGTGCTCAACATATCCTCTGCCTGGCTGTAAAATTTGGGATAGTTGCTCCTTTTTGACCTGCCCATGCAGCAGCCTCTAAAACCTCCCTTAATGGTTGACTCCACACACAGCCAAAGAAATTGCCTGGACAACAGTGCCAACACAAAAGCAGGGACAAGGAGCTGCTGGCCATGACCTGGAGATGCTGATGTCCTCGTTAGTTCCTAATGATCTTGGACTGCCCCTGCTAACTCAAATTACCTTGTGTTTGCTGCAGAGATTGCACACAGACAATTAACGCAGATCAGCTGACGCATGGTAACTTGTTCCTGCAGCCTAATTTGTTTAGAGGCTTATGACTTAAACACGCATTAGTATGATATCAATATTTATCGTCCTCGTTATTAAACAACAGCCTTGAGCCACAGCTTTCCAAACCAATCTTTTTACTGTCTGTAAAAGGGCTGTGTATAGAGGCATCCTCTAAAAAGCAATCCTTTGGGATAGCCTCACTGCCTCTTGAGCACACCAAAGCCCAACAGCTCCTGCTTGTTCCTCTCCATGGCCCAGAAAGCTGCTCTGAGCCTCAGCACTTCTTGCTCTGTGGCAGGATTTTGTCCCTGAGCAGTAGGAATTATTGTTATGGACACAGGGAAAGACCCAATGTACTGCAGACACCCAATAGGTGCCAGTGAACCCTAAACGTGGTCCCAAAGTCAAGACACCACTTGGGAATTTTTATTCTAAATGCATCTGCACATTTCTCTTGAGAAGAAAAACTTTGAGCAGTCTCCCCTGATTTATCTTGCTACCATCACACAGTTCAGAAGTCAGGCAAGCTGACAGAAATGAGAGGAAGTGGACTGAACCCAGTGATCAGCTTGTCAAAAGGCACAGAGAAGAAAACCAGAGCAGTAAGTAACAATGTTTAGTCCAGTTTAGTTCATTGGCTGCAGGGCACATGCCCATTTACAAGGTGAGCCTTGCTCAGTGTGTTTGTAACTATTTCAAACAGGCTGTAACCAAGTTTAATTAAAACTGCACACCACTTAAAAGCTTTTAAAAAGAAATAAGGTCAGGTAACTGAAAGACCAAAGAAATTAAGCACCAAAGTCGTAAAGGTTTCCCAGTAAAGTGTTAAAACCCCAAAAATACAGTTTGTACCCTACCGTACCAAGGAACGAGAGAAGGCTTTTCTCATCTTCCGTGCTGCTATCCAGCCATTCGGCCACATGCCCAGGAGAAAGCAGACTTATTCTCCAGCCAGAAAACTTTTCCATACAGAACACAGTAAGTGAACGAAGCAGGGTAGGATGGATGGGGAGGAGCTGATGGTCTTGGGATTCCAGTACTCCAGTTACTGTCTACACTGGCAAACATGGGAGCGTGATCCTGCCCTGCTCTCTCAACCCTACCTCTGACACGGCAGGCATGGGTGGGAGCAGTAACTGGGATTTGTACTTGTCTCTTTGTGTCAGGTTTCAGTCCAAGCAGGAACAGAGAGAAAAAAAAAAAAAAAAAAAGGGAAGCAGGGGACACTGAGGTCTCAAAATCCAGAAGAGGCAGCAGGTTATGACAGAATCAACTTAAGTAAAAAGTAGAAACACATCAGTGCTGAAGAAGCTCAAATAAGTCAGCACAATAGCTCATCAGCTAAGTGCAATACAGCCCTACCACTCCTCACAGTGTTGGCTTTGTTTGAAGGCTCAGGTATTGTGCTTTATGCTAGAAAAAAAACCCAGCAAGCTCAGAGGCAATTTAAATCCCCTCCCCACTACTAACGAGCCTGCATTCCCGTGTTTACAAGCCCCTTCCTGCTCCAGCTATTATCCCAGCATCCCAGCCTTCCTTGCAATGGATTTGTTCATGCAATGGCAGGTTGATCAATCTGTGAATAGGAAGCTCCCACCCCTCCCTCTCCCCTCCTCCTGCATGGCGGCGGCATTGATCGGCAATAATGGAATCTGCTGCTGCCTGCCAACAGCAGCAGACACAGGGAACTGCTCCTCTTCCTCAGCACCCAGCAGCAGGACAGGGGGAATTCCTCCTCTTCCTCAGCACCGAGCACAACCACAGCCGTGCTGGATTCAGCCCCCGCTGCCACAGACAGAGGTAAGGACACAGCAGCAAACCTGGGGGCTCAAAGAAGCCATCAGCACTGATGGGTGGTTATTTATCTAAACAAAAAATAAAACCCAAGCAATCAGCACTGATGGGTGGTTATTTATCTAAAAAAATAAAACCCAAGCCATCAGCACTGATGGTTGGTTATTTATCTAAAAAAAATTAAAACAAGCTAAATGGGAAATCATTCCGCCCTGCCTGGACAGCGAGCTTGCTCTGCAGTGAAGCCCCGTTGCCGTGATTTTGTGAAGGGTCACATTTAATTGTACGGGATTTACAGTGTAAGATTTATTCCACACAAAAGAGCGTTTTGCAGGTTTACACATGCACGAGCAGTGACGAATCCTGGTAAGTGAGGGACTCCTGGGCCCCACAAATCAAAATTGCCTTTGTCCTCAGGGGATGGGGCTGATGCTCTGATCAAACTGCACTCTTTAAAGAGACAGCTGCCTTTTGCTCACCAGTTTCTGAACCTGTCTTTATTTTAAATAATTCATACACTTGCCAGTCCCTATTACAAACAAGGATATTTGCTGACCACTGACTAAAACCCAAGCTACACCAAAAAGCCATTAGATCAGCAAAGCAAAAAATTAGATACCAACCAACAAATGAATTGGGAAAAAAAAAAAAAAAAAAAAAAAGCTATCAAGTCCCAGCAGGGAGGAAAATTCCAATTACTAAGACAAACTGTAGCAAGTGTTTATGCAGGACAGATATTTTCATAAAACACCTGCCAAGCAGGGCAGATGCTCTACAGAATTCCCAGTTAATGAGGGAACATGGGACAGGCAGTTCAGGAGCCAGGTACCCCAGCAGCATGCCAGACTGAGCAGAGCTGTCCTCCTGTTCCCAGTGAACAAGTGCATCTGTATCCCATATCTGGGATGGAAACCCAGAAACATTCCCTACATCATATAAAATCCTGTGATAGATAGATTTCCCATCTATCTAAAAGAGCAAAAAGAGCTGATTTTTTTTTTTTAATGAACTGTTCCAACAAACTTCCCTCTGTGTGTGGGAGGATCACATTTTGTCCAACTTCCACAAGTAGAACCTTTTCTTTAAGACTGTGCAAACTGATGATGTAAATCTACTTGCAAGAAGAATGGAATTAAAGAACTTACAGAGAAAGGATTAGATAGTTATTTTGGTCTATCTGGTTAGTCAATATGAAATGAAAATTGCAGCTCCTTTCTTTTAGTTCCTTAATTAAATACTGTACTCACAATCACCTGGGTGTCTTTCCATTAAAAACTTGCAATATTAACTATCATCTCTATAAATAAAAGATTCTAGAGAAAACAGAGTTATGAGTATTGATTTCTCATGAATGCTTACCAATTTTGTATCCTTTCTAGGAGTACAAATCACATACAGATCCTGTTTTCCTCCCTGGCTGCCTCATCTTGTGTAATAATTTGGCTTTATTAATCCCTTCCAATATTTGAAAGTGATCATGATAGCAGGGGAAGTATATTGCATATCAAATACAAAACTGGCTTATTGGAGTATTTTAAAATATGTGAAGATAAAAAAAAAAACTTTGTTAAAAATGAAGCTAGAACTGGCAAAGACTTGAGTCAGGAGGATGCAACTAGGAACTGAAAGAACAGTGAAGTTTTTGATAAGCATATTTCTCCTGTGAATTAACATTCCTGGGGAAACCCACAGAGGGGAAAACCCTGCATAAATACATCCCTATTATTTTAGTTCTGTGTGGTTTAACAGGTCACACTAACATGCAGGTTACCTGCCTGCAAGGGACTGTCAGGAGGTGGAGATAGACATGAGAACAAAAGCAAGAATTAAAAAGTCCTTGTAAGAAAGTAAGCCATGAACACAGTCTCCCTAGAAGTCCTGGAAATTTGAAGTGATAGAAAAGATGTAGAAGAGACATCAGATCCATCTAACCTGACTTGAAACACCTTTAGAACATCCCCCAGTGACTTCACCCATTCCCTGAATTATCTCTGAACAAAGCCCTGTCTTCAAGAAAAAGGGACCCCCAGTTGTCACCACCCTCACAAAGACACAAAGAGCCTGTCTGATCCCCTGTAAGCTGTTCCAGTGGTTAACTCCACTCTGCTTAGCAAATTGCTCCTTAGTTCCAAGACTGAATTTATCAAGCCTCATCTCCCAACCACTGGGCCCTGGCTGAGGTTTGTATGCTTTGACAGACCACTATCAAACACTGGTATCAGAAATGTCCTCTTTGCTTGCATCTTTTGAATACTTAGTTTCAAACAATCCCTTCAAACATACCTTCAGACTCCTCTGGAGCATCGATTTTGATTTTTAAACCTTTGCTGTGCAAGAAAGCCAGAGACACAGCTCCACAGCTGCAGGAGGGATGTAGTGCTGGTCACAGCAGAACTTTTATTGGGAATAGCTTCTTAAATTTGTCTTAAAGGAGGTCTTGTGCTCTAAAGCTTTCCAAAAACCATTAAAAAAGTCTTGTCCAAATTTTCCAGGACAAACAGATTGCAAGATAAAATGCAAATCAGCATGGGAAGACTATTCAAAACATGACTAACTTATTTTCATGCTGTGGGACCTACCTACACTGGGAGTTTGTTGAACCAATGCAAATCCAGATACAAATGGCTCTATTGACCAGAGCAGAAGTATGGAAAATATTAAAATATAGAGAGGATGGAAGGGTCAGCAAAGTAGTAAAAAAAACCCCAAAAAAACCAAACAACCAAAAAACTAATCAAAAGGCAGGGACAAGAAGCAGCTAATATCTGTCTTGAGAGACTGCTTTCCAAAATTAGCACCAGTAGCTGTACAGAATAGCAGGTGAGAACATGAGAAAACCTGTTCAAAGTGTTTGAGTTTATCTCCCTCACCCCTGAGTTCTAAAAGATGAATTCTCAAGCCTGGAAATTAAACCAAGCCCTTCTGCTTCGGAGAATCTTACAAAAACCAATAATTTAAAACTTGTATACATCCCTCCCTGGTAATTCCTGCACTACAGCCACTGACTGAACTCTGCAGTTGTCACAAATGTCATTTTCCTGAAGTTATGAGTCTGAAACCTGTGAAGCTAAGCAGCTTTGCCATCCTCTGGATTTAAAAATTAGCTGTCTTGGTCAGTGAAACTACCCAGAAGCACAAGCCTCAGAGTTTTCTACAAGAATTTTTAGTAAATGAGAATTCATAATATAAGCAAATAATAGAGCAAAGATGCCTTGTGATGCAGATGCTTTGTAAGCACATGGTGAGTGTGGTATTATAAATCATAATGTATTAATGTTCTCTGCATGAGGCATTTTGAAGGGGAGGAAAAATGGGTCTTACATGCACTAGGGACAGGTGCTGACAGACTGATTGATGGATATTGCTTTAGGCAGGAGATGATGTCCTCACAGCAATATATGTTAGATATTGTACACCCAAGCCATTCTTAATAAAATGTCTTACAGATAATTTAGGAGGGAATAAGAAACAATCAATGTTTGTTTCTCCAACCCCTGGAACAATGTCATGTGTCAGGCAAAACTACTCACCCTCATACCTGCCCATTAGGAAATAACAGGAGTTATCTGAGGCACTTTGCCCCAGAAAAATGCAAAGCAGCACTAACTTCCCAATCCTATTTTCAATGCCACAGCATGGAACAAGCAGCTGGCTTGAAAATAAGTTTCCCAGACACCTAAAAATGTCAATTCTATATACATAATGCTCCATTTCCTTCATTAAATCATTTTAAGTGCCTATCTATAATGAAAGTAATTTTGCTTTGAGGAGCAGCATTACAATATAACAGCCTCCTAACCAAGCTGTGATCTAGTTCAAGAGGATCCCAGTGGACAAGGCTGAGTAACTCAGTCTGTATTAGGAAATCATGATGGGAGTATTCACAGTTATTTTGGAACCTGGGTAACTTTTTTGGCTCAAGGTACTTAAGCAAAAGCAGTGTGTAGTGCTTTGGCAGGATCCTGTGAACAAGCTACCAGCAGAGTAACTCTGTTGCAGTGTAAATCAATAGCAGATTTATGTCAGACATGAGAAGATGTGGACAGCCCCACTGGAGCATGGCAAAGTACACAGAAAGCCCTTTTTAATCTGAAAAAAAAAAATAAATGGATGGACACTCAAGTCTGTCTTCAAGCCAGTTCATTTATTGTGGAAAGTGAAACCCTGCTGATGAAGTGCCAGCCCACACATACACATTATAGTCTAGTGTTTTATCCTTTCAGATTGCTTAATGAAGTGATTTTAGCACAGTCACTGATCTCTACACTTACTCTCAACAGCTCTTACCCAGGTGCAGATGACAACCTCTGCACACTGATGTAATATTGTCACTTGGCTGGGTAATTGTTCTCCTCCCTTCCAGAGTGAGCACCACCAGCCTTCCCAGCCCAGCTGAGATCAGAGACCTTAACCAGTGGTTACTCAGGAGGGGGGCAGAATAAAAGAATCTCCTAAGTAACAATTTCTGGAGCACAGAGGAATCCAGGGGCAGTGAAAGCTGTGCCTGCTGACAGCCTGGAAAGATAAATAGGGACAGAAAGGTTCAAAATGAAGGTGAGAAAAACAACAAACCTTGAACTTCTGTAGTATATAACAATACAGCTAATTCAGCCAGGCAGAGCTGCTGGGTTTTCAGAACTTCACTGATGAAAAACCATGGGGTATTTTTTCCCACTTCCACACCGACTTAATTACATTTTTGTACTCAATCCAACTTCCTTGGTATCCTCAGAATAGCCAAGGGATTCAGCTAAGTTACACTTCTAGCAGGATGGCAAGTTTCTAAGTACCTATTAATGACCACTCCAAAAATATTAAGCTAATTTAATTCCAAATTAAGGCCAAGATGTTATTTACAGAGCCATCCACTCTGGAGTGCCTTTCCAGACTGTGAACCATATGCCTCATGTCAACAGACATCCTGTATTAAAGTATGAATACACCCAGCTATTTATTTAAGGAGCAGAATGTAAAGGGTGCTTCATTTCTGATGCTGGCATTCACAAGGTGACATTTTTCCCAGGAGTTTTTCTTGCTCACCTTGCAGGCCACATAGCTTACACAATTCATGTCTTCACAAGTACTGTATTTTGTGAAAATAATTGATTAAGGCAGTTTTGTTGGCATGCTTCCACCATTTATGTTGGTCTCTACTATTATTTCCTGACCTACTGCTTTTCCTTGGGCATACAGGCTCAACCAGAGCTGGGAAACACCCAGGATAGATTTTTCTTGTTTAGACTCATTTGGATGACATCTCCAACAAGCAAACAAATGAAAGAACAAGTTAGTGAGGGGTGGGGTTTGGGTGGTGGTTGGTCTGGGGTCTTTTGTCCTTCTATGACTCCATAGATAACAGAGAGCTAGAATTTTGAGAAAAACCATTCACATGACAGAGAACTAAATATGAGAGAGAAATAAGTATCTTATCATTCAGTCTGCACCATTCTGGTTCCATCAGAATGCCTGACACCCACACGGATGGCTTCCAAGTGTTGTGGGATAAAAGGCACCATGACCAATGTGATGATCCACTGACCATGACACTTAAGCTTCTGGCCAGATCACACAGGAACTGCCCAATCAACTTAAGCATTATTTACCCTCTTCCTCCAAGGTTTGGCTCCAGGTAACAGCCTTACATAGCACTCCCACAACGAGTCCAACTTGTTGCTTTCAGCACAACCTAAATACCAGCGATTCCTGCAGAGCAGGGTTGAGGGTGCCGTGCCAGCAGGGAGCTTTACTCCACCCTGAGGTCACTGCTTGCTCCCTGTATGCCTCAAGAAACCACAGCTTTGCCAACACCATCAGGTGGGAGCTGAAGTCTCCATGACTGGCACAGGCTAAAAAAAAAAGTTACCTGCATTTTTAACACCACATAAGGAGACAGAAAACCACCACCAAAAAGCTCTCAGTGTGCAGTGGCCCTAAAATACACGGCTGGCACTTACCAGGAAGGCAGCAGAAAAGCAGGAGCATTCCAGAGAACCAGTGGCTGTAACCAGCAATATGATTCCCTACCCCTGGCCCATGAATCATGTGGTCTCCCTCCCTCTCACCACTCAGTTCCACCTGTGTTTATAGGAAGACTATGTTAATCTCTGCATGAGCACCAAAATACAGCAACTGCCAAAGCCCAAGTCCCTGCCAAACACTGGAGATTGGTGCAAGAAAGGCAGCATATGGAGGGGATTTTTAATCTGTTCCCAAATTAGGGACCAGATTTGGTGGTGAAGCAAGGAAGCACAGCAAGGGAAGAGACTGCATAGTTGAAGGAATTTTTACAAGGACATACCAAGTCCTCCATCTTGTGGACATGACCTTAATTTCTGACTGATACAATATCTTACAGCTTCCTCCTGGACACTGCATGGAGAAAATACAGCTGACATTTTGGAGTGACCTTGGGACATACTGGGCCAGGGCTTTAAGAGCATGAATGCTGTGACAGCCAGCATTAGAATTATGCTTCATTTTGTATAGTTGGCATTTTTCTGTAGCCATTACCCCTGTAACCAAACAGATGTGGAGACAATTACAACATCTATTCTAGAAAAAGGACCTGTCTGTCACAGTTTCAGTGAGACTAAGCTTGGAAATCTGACTGAAGCCTACTCCAAAACTAATCAAAACCATTAGAAAAATGGATAAATAAATAGAAAAATATATTTTCAATCCCCTCTTTTTAAGCCAGACATTGATTTTTCAATGCTTGTGGGTTGGTGCCACTTTTGAAGTTTGCCCAGAGACTTGACTCTAAGGAAACATGTTGGCAGAGCTGTTTCACTTCTCTGGCAGGTGTTCACATCACAACATTGCCCTCCTAAAGTCCCTGCTCAGCACACTGCAGGTGCAGGAGAAGAAAAATGCAGTATCACGTTACCACAGCAGACCCACAGCCCAAGGATCAGCATTGTTCTGCTAGGCAAGAATGCATCAGGAACAATTTTTTCACTGAAACAGTGGTCCAGCACTGGAAAAGGCTGCCCAGGGAAGTGGTGGAGTCACCTGGAAGTGTTAAAAAAATGTATGCATGTGGCATTTAGGGACACTGTTTAGTGGTGGCCTCGGAGGTGCCGGGGTAACGGTTGGAGCTGATGATCTTGGAGATCATTTCCAACCTTAATGATTCTATGGTTCCACACAAACTCACCACGGCCATTTGCAGCTGCCACCACCTGCTCAGAGAAGCAGCCATTCCTCTGTAACCCAATTTTGGCAGTCATGTGTACCACGACAGTTTCACCATCATTTCCCATTAAATCCATTTCCCATTAATTACACACTCCTAGCCTGTAGACAATTTCACATGTGGAGGTGATAGTGCTGAATCCATAAGCTCTGCCTGTAGTTACATCATTTGCTTGCTGACTTCCTGTGCAGATTTCCCTCTCCCTTACCAGAAGCAGTCACCCACAGCTAAAGAAAATTAAATAGAAGGGGATCATTAGGTCTCCCTTCTGCCACTGGCCCAGTTTCAAATCCCACCATTATTAGCCCTCCTGAAAAACATTTGTGCTGTCTGATGCCAATTAGCCAAGAAATCTAGATAAAAGGAAGCTCCCCCTTTGTGGAGAATTAAAACTTGGACAAGGTACATACCTCTACAGGCTGGAGAATGAATCTGTCTCTTGACGCCAATGAGCCATTTACAAATGCCATCCACACCCTGTAATTTGCTGCATCCCCAAATTCTTTGCCTTCCAATATTACACGTTACACTGACTCCCAGATATCAGAAAATGGCAAGGTTAAGGCTCAGTGTACCAGAATGTCCCTTCCTCCTGCTCATGCACAAATGAAGCTGATTTGTTCCCATGAGCTTTAAAGAGCCATGACAGATCTTTCTGACACAAGTCACCTCAAGTATTCACTGCAATTACACTTTTTTTCCCTCCCTGGAGATTTTAAAGAGAGAAAGAGTGAGAGTACCCACAGAATATCAGATAAAGCTGGGCAACAACATGAAGAATTTGCAGGAATGTAAGCTGCTGCTCACATCTGCCTTCCACAGCTCCCCGGTATTGTACTCTTAATTCTCTACCTTATTAACATGTTAATCGTATGAAAGAGCCCCAAAAAGAGACAGGAAATTCTAAAGGCAACCCTGTGGTAACTACCCCAAAAATCACCTAAATTAAATTTGGAAGGAATAGGCATGGTGGTGCCTTGAACTCTTCTGAGCAGTTTGCCAAAAGTTTGCTTGTTTTTCAAAGAAATGCGTGTTTGTCCGAAAAAAGCTGAGGCAGAAGGTTTTCATTTTCAGATCATGTAATTCAAAAGCAGCTGCAGAACAAGCCCATTGGTTCAGGCTAACAAAAACAGCCTCTCCAAGTTAGTAAATTAGTATTCACCCTGTCTACGGATGAGGAGGAAAATGACTAAGGAGGACGTAGTAATCAGCACCGATTAAAGGAGGTTTCCAAGGTAGAAAACATTTGACTCAGGAGATTCCATTCCCCAGTTCCTTAGACAACATTTATTGGTTTTGTACCTACTGGAAACTGTTCAACCGTATCAAAAGGCAGGAAACTTCAATGCTTTCCAGCTTGCTATCAACTTAATACATTTTAGGACAAAAGCTGCTGGAAAAGCAAGTGGCATTGCTAAGGCAGTGTCCTTTATGTTAAAAGGAAACCAAATCTTCTTGTTTTTTATGTGCAACCTGTAGGATTCCCTGAACTGCTTTGATTAACCATCACTTTCTGGAGGACAGGAAGCAAGGCTGGCAACATCCTTACTATGCTGGAAACATCACATAATGCCAGCCACAAGTAAACTCTGACAAATATTCCCACAGGGTGCCCTTGAATGATGATGTCTGGCTTTATCTAGAAATCCAATGCCATTTAAAAATGTACTGACTTAGGTAAGGGCTTTCAGTGAGAGGGAGAGAAATAAACCTCATGATTTTAGTGGCAATAAAATAGATTTTAAGCTCTTTATAAAAACCTGCTCTTCATCTTTGCACCTACATGTTGTCAAAAACCTGCTCTTCATCTTTGCACCTACATGTTGTTCTAATACTAACACTTAATTGAGCAGAAAAGTACCGATGTAAACATCTCTTTAAAGACCTTTGCACAAAGCTGAAACAACGAATAAAAGAGCTGACAGACACACGCAACACGGACAAAACCCCAGCAAGTTTCTAGTCGCTTTGAGCCAAGTCATTTTAAACCTCCAGCAGAACAAACACCTCTGTGCCTCCCAGCCAACCCCGCCCCGCTGGAATCAGGGCAGGAATCACCGCAGCGATCCGGCCGTGTCCGGAGGGATCCGTCTCACCTGTGCCCTGCATTCTGTGCGAATCCTATCGGCTCCACCATGGTCCTGCCAGGATGCCGAGCCGGGGCAGCGGAGCCTCCTCTCCTCCTCTCCCGGCCGGGCAGGAAGGCAGAGCAGCCGCAGCCGGAGCCGTGCAGCGCCAGCCTCCCCTACTCAGCTGCCTGGCTGGGGCTGGGCGAGAGCCGCCCCCCGAGAGCCGCCCGCCCCGCCAGCGCCACCGATGCTCCCCAAAGAAAGCGACACGACCCCGCGGGCACGGGCACGGGCACACCATCCATTGCTCCTGTCCCAAGGGAGCCGAGAGGCAGCGCAAGCACTCGGGGTGGGGTGGAAGGGGTGTGGGCAGCAGACGCTCCTGTGAAAAGCCGTCTGATGCTGGGGAAACTCAGGGATCTCGAGCAGCTGACTCCGAGGCTAAAATCAGCTACAGGGAAACTTAAGAGGGTGATATCGCTGCGGACGCTGCCCGGAGTGCAAGAAGCCGGTTTAAGTGAAAACAGCTCATGAGCTGGACCAGGAGATATATATGAATCTGTTTTATAAACTGCACTTCCTTTGAAGATGTTTCCCCACTTCAAATACTTCTACAGCTTAGGAAATACGCAGCACCAAAAAAGCCCCAAGAGTCACTTAAACAATGAACTCACCCCCCGCCCCCTTTGTTTTCTGCACTGCCTTTTATTTTTGTCTTTAAATTCAAAGATCTGTGGCTTTGAGAGTGAAATGGTGAAGTCTGATACCAATTGCCTTTTCCTGAGCTCTGTTCCTTTTTTTTTTTTTTAACAAGTGCCGAGAGCTGAACTTCCAGGCATTGCATTTATATTTATTTACAGCTCTTTAAGGCACAGAAGCCAAGCCCCACACAGTTTGGTTGCTGCTGCCACCACACCGTCCCCTTTACACGTTGTGACACCCCGACAAAAGAGAGTGTCATGTTTAAAAGCCCATTTTTAAAGTCTGCCCTCCAGCAGGTCCCACCTGCCAGCCAGGGGCACCAGAGCACACACACACACAAGAAAAATGTGAAGTTGCTCAGCCTGTTGCTAAACAGGGTAAAATTGCTCACCAAGAACTGAAGGGCTGCCTTTTGCTCTTGTCAAGAGCAAGTGTTCTGTTTATTTTTAATTTTCTTCAAGTTTTTCCTAATTTTCTCTAATTTTGCCATTTGATTGCAATACCTCTGATTCAACCCTTTTTTCCCCACTACCTTTTTTCTTGCAGGGTTACTTGAAACAGCTTCTGCACATTGTCTCAGGTAACAATTTCCCACACCCTCAGTGTCTCCCCTGGAAGAAACAGCTTTGGTCACCCTGCCTCCTGCCAAGGCTCAGGTGGACAATCTGTGAAAAAAGCAATCCTAACCCTTGGGAAAGAAACTTACTGAATGTGTGCTTAAACAATACTGACTCCAAAATAAATAATAAAAAATTGTTACTGCTCCGTTGCCTCTAAAACCATTCACTAAATTACACCCAGGGATCCTGCACCAAGAGTAGCACTGGAACAGAAGAGAAGCTCCAAAAAAAAAATGCATTCTCCCCCAAAAATCTGTCACTAACAGCAGAGTAACATAATATACAGTCCCTCCAAAGGACAAATTGGTTTGACCTGCTGCTTGGAAATGCTGAATTACTGGAAGCAGTAGGGAAAACTTGGGATCACGGTGGAGCCAGACACTGTAGAAGAGCAGCAACAGCTCCTAAGAGCCCATGATCTCCTCTCTCCAAGGCAGAGAGCCAGGAATGCCTGGGTAATTCCATAGCACTCTCCATTCCAGAGCTGGGCACCAGTGGCATCCAGCACCACAGAAAAGCATCTCTCCTCTCCGGAGGGTGGAGCAACAGCACACAATGCATGTGTACCACAGGGCACGAGAGAAAAGATGGAAAAATTAAAGACTGGGACATGGAAGTTAGCCTGTGCATCTCTTCAAAGGGTTCTTGTGCTTTTATGGGCAAATCATGGCTTCTTGCTTTATTATCATTATTGTTATTATTATCATCATCATATTTATTTTAAATTTTTTATTACTTTTATTTATTTATTCGTTATTTGGATTTGTTCCCATGTTTTGCTTTTTCTTTTTCCATCATTTAGGAATCCTCTGTTTTAAAATCAGGCTCTAACAGACGGGTTAAAAGTTTAGACTCATCTCTGAAATATGGCCATAATCTGCCTATTTCTCCCAAAGAAGCCATTTTTAGTGATGCAGGAAGGTTCCATCCTGGTAGCTATTTCTGTCAATCCTACAACTTGCTGTATGGGTCTCAAAAAAAGATTTCTGAAATGCTGAAGAATCTGTCTGACTCAAGCAAAGACATCTGCTGAATACTTAGGTAGAAAGAGTGAATGGGGCAATTAAAAAATAAATAAATTAGGGGTGGGAAAAGCAGATTATACAAGTACTTGGAATTATTCTAGAAATCTACCCAGATTCAGAAATTCAAAATGCAATTTGTAAAGTCTAGGGATAAAAGTTGTTTCCAAAAGACTGTGATATTGAATACAAATTATTAGAAACCCCTGATAATATTACATGCCTTCTGTTCAAATATCAGGATTTTTATGCTACTGCTTTAGCTTGTCCCTGGCACAGAACAGTGGGAAAAGACCATTGGTGAGGAGGAACAAATGAGATGACTGAGTGGAGTTTTCAATAGTCAGATCCTCACCTAAACTGCATCCAGCTCACTGAAAGGTCAAGAAAACATTTGCAGTTTCAACTGAGACAAAAAAATAAAGCAGAAAAACCTTTCAGTTCTTCCCTGCGTGATGCACGAGATCAAGCACCCTCAAACATTCATCAAGAATTATTAGTTTGTAACCAAAAGCACTTTAGTGGACACCAATTTTACCTTAATGGGCACTAATCACTGCTAGAATGTATAGTCCTCTCCTGCTCCAAGGCTGCTTTTGGGACTCCAGGATTAGCTTGCAGCACAGAGGTGCCTGCTGGAAGAGTTCCTGATGAACTCCAGTGGAGTTCAACAGCCCAATTTCCTCTTGGAGGAGTTCAATTTTCCTCTGTGGCTTCATTATTTATCCTTTAAGTAAATTATCTCTGCTGAGCTGCTCAAACTTTTTTTTTTTTGTCCATTTTGCAGATAAAAATCGCAGTTCTAATCCTTTCCTCCCCTTGTGCCTTTAAAGAGGGATCATTGACAGGGTGGCAGGTTAATAAAATCCCCAGTACACGCTTGGGCCGTGGCTCCACTCCTCCTATGAGAGCACTGGCTCCATCAAAGCCAACACAGACAGCAGCTCTGTATTACACCCAAGCTCCTCCAACTCCAGGCTGCTGCTGGGGGTAACTTGGAACATCTCCCAGGTCAGACTCAAAGCCAGCCCATCACCACAACAAGGATGTGAGCAAGACTTCGCTGCGTGGAGCTGAATTGATTCCCCTGGCAAGCGACAGAAGCAGCACCAAGGAGGGTGGGAGAGCAGGGGGACAGGAATGTGCACATGCCTGCACAGAACAGACAGCTTTGTACATTGATTTTCCAACTAGATGAACCTAATCCAATCTCATAAATACCTGCATTTTTGAGCATCAATTTATACTAAAGCAATAAACTGATAACAGCTAATTCTGTAAACTAATACCCAACTCTGAATCAGATCAGTACGTTTAAGTTTAGCTCAACAGTTCAAACTAACTCTAGACAAGACAAGGAAATTCAGGCAGCAGGAAGGAAGGCTAATTTTCCATTAAGTGTTAAGCCAGTTGTTACTGATGGAAAAAAGGTAAGTATACATGGTTGGGTGAAGTGTAATTACTTTTTGCCACAAGAGAAACAACTAGAAAAGAGAAGCTACAAAATTGAACAATCCACAGTCAGTTCATGTATGATTTAAGGTAGATTTCTCTAAAGAATTTAATACATACTTTTTAATTGCTTTTCTTGAGAAAACAAAGTAAAATCACAGGGCCCTTCATAACAAACCAAGGTTTGGTTAGAACACAGGCAACAGATCTACCCCAGATGGCCCAAGAGCCACCAGTTCTGAGAAATTACTACATTGCACAACATGCTCTCCTTACAGAGTGTTCTTTATGCTCTCAACACAAAATTTAAAAATCACTAAAGTGATTTTTTTGTGTGTGCTCTGAAGGCAGTGGGCAGGGATGTAATATACATTTCCAAGGGGAAAAAAAAAAAGCCTTAATGGATTATGTGTCAATATTAGAAAGCTGAGATTATGTGTTCTTACCCTTTATCTCTGCCCTAAAAAGGTTTAAGATCTAAACAGATAAAATTTGCTTCATGATGAAACTCAGCTTTCAGCACAGATGATCTATGTGCAGGGGAATAAAGTTTCAGCAGCATTCAGAACAAACCAAAATCCTTTGGCTTCGCTTGTGGTATAGAAGAAGAAAGATAGCAGCTTGGCAATTTTCTGTATACAAATAACTCCAATTGCCCAGGGGAATGTCACTGAGATCCAGGCATCCTGTTTGTTACATCCAGCCTCCCTGGAGTCAGCTTTAATTTCAAGCAGAGTTCTCTAAACTCTCCATCCTTCCAAGGCAGGCAAATTGCACTGTACACTGTCCAAATTTCAGATCACTTCAGGGCTTTTCCCAAAATTTCCTACCTCTTTTGTGGATGCAAAAGATAGCAGGGCACTTTTCACACAGTAGATGTTTCCCTCTGTAGCCTCTAAAGATGTCCAAGATGTCCTGGATTTCACAGGAGGTTTTTTAAAAGGCAACTCATGGTTTGTATGCATTTGCATTTTGGGATAGACCATGATGGGTAAACAAGACCATCTGAAGACTTAAAAGTTTTAGAATTTCAATTGATCTTGGCATAATTACACTCCCTACTCCTCATACCCAAGTCACAGCACTAAGAGATCATGACCTAAGGCACCAGACAGTGAAGCAGGCAAAGGTTGTGGTTGCCAGCAAAGCCTTGTTTATGTAATTACATGAGCCAAAGGCTTCAGATCCCAGCTTGCTAAAGGCTCCCACACATGGGTTCTGGCAATTCTGGGCTGAAGGGAAGCAGAGAATGGAAGCAGAACATGCATGGGACCACCTGCAGCCTGTGGAAACACAGAGTGGTGTCACATCCCCCAAGGTGCAGAACCCTGCTCCCTGTCCCAGCCTCAGTCCAGCATCACCTTGCAGCTGCTGGAGGCACTGCAATTGAGCTTTGTGGTACAAAGCACAGGTCAAAAAGAAAAAAAAGATTCCCAACCACTCACTGAGGCTTGCTAAATTACATGATAAAGGGAACTGGCAGCAAGGCATCTGATTCTCCTGGGTCTGCAGAGAGGAGGATGGGAATCTCTCACAGGTACACACAAACAGGCTCGTGCAAGCCCAGGTTGGGCAAACCCAGAGAGCTGCAAACATGTCAAGTCAGCACATCTGAATCCATCTTTCTGCCAGAGATACTGCCAAACACACCCTTCAGTATGAGGGCTAAACCCAAGCCCTGTTTTGTATCCCTGCCATGCACAACAGTTGACAGTAGATGGGTGTTTGCACATGGCAGAAGGGTGAAAAAGCAGACAGTGCTACTGGGAAAATTACTGCACCAAGACACATCATAAATCCCTACAGATGAGATACAGGGAGCTGTGAAGTGCATTTTTTCAACCCTACTTTCTGACAGATATTCTTTGTAGGCCAAGCTGAGTGGTGGAAGGTGAAGGACAGCCCTCTTGTTGGCACGCAGTTTTCTTAGAAGTTACAGGACTTCCATTATATCAAATTCCTGCATATCTCCTAAATAAATCTTTGCTGAACATGAAAACCTTTACTGAGTGTGAAAACTGGTGCATTGCAGATTCTCCCCTTGAGCAGGTCACAAACAATTCTTTTTGTTACAAAACAGTCTCCCTCTCCCCACCTCTAAAACTAGCAACCCTTTCCAGGTATTTATCTTAGCTGTTACTGCACAAGGATCTTAATTATGTGGTGAACACAGAGTAAATATATTTTTTCTTTCATCACAAATACTCATTCCAGCTGGAATATACAGAAAGCAAAGCTCAGCTTTGATAGTTTTAGTTGTAAACAACTTTGTCTTAGAAAAAGAAGTTATTAAAATCACCCCAGGAATCTTTTTAGCTCTTGTCTGCTCTCTCCTGCCAGGTTTTTACCTGAAGGAAGAGCATGGGCTGGGTATTGGAGCAATCCTCCCCAGGCAGGAGGGCTCAGCAGAGACTTGCAGGAACTGTTCTAAGAGGCACACAGCAGTGAAACCAGATGCTGCTTAACTCATCTTCTGTTGCTCACTCCAATTCCAAAGCCTCTGGATTTTTAGAAGAGTACAGAGGCAGAATTTCTGCCCAGCTAACAGCTCACCTGGTAGCAATGCAATTTAGGTCTAGCATCAAAACAGATCTGAGCTTCATTCTCAATGCTAGTGACTCAGGGTGAGGACAAAACTAAAATTTGCAAGGGGCATCTTCACCTCTGACCTCCTTTCAGCAACCTTTTTTCGAGAGATGCCTATTCAGACTGAGAAAAAGCAGGGTTAACTTGTTTCAACAAGTGAAACAGTCTTTTTTTTCTTCTTGGATGATTTCACCTCCAAATATAAAAAAGAAGATTTATTTGCATCACTACTAGCCTTTCCAAGCATCAGAGAATCTCAAAAACTCTCACTCTGATTATGAGATGATGCTCTTTCCTAACACTTTAAAATTTAAAAAAACAACAGCAACAAAACCAGACCCCAAAGCCTTTCCTCACTTTCAATTCCTCGTGATATTTTCACATATGCAGGCCAAAAAAAATTTCTCTTATTAATGCCACAAAGCTGCCAGAATCCAAACTTCTGCTGTGTAGTCTCCTTAACAACTCTCATTTAGAGTGAGCAGGTGGCAAGAAGGAAGCAGAGCAAGAGAGAAGACAATTATTTTGGGAAAGGAAGTGGTAACTGCTACTAGCCTGTCAAACAGCATGAATGGTGGAAATCTGAATCATGCTTTTACTGTATGAATGGGCTAATTCCAACACACTATTATAAACAATGATCCTTTAAAAGGATGTAATCTCCCTAACAGGAAAAAATACACCTGTTAGAAAAAAGAGCAGGATCTGAAGCAGAAATGGAGGCAAAACAGAGATGGCCCAGCTAGAGTTCCTCTTCCTGTGACATTTAGGTGCTGGTCTCCAGGGCGTGCATCACACTTTGTAACAGAATTACCCCATTGCAGATAACACGTGAAAGAAGGTTAGAGGCTGTCAAGCTGGAGTTAGAAAGAAATTACAGCTACATTTTTAGCTTTCTTCAATGGAGGCTCCTCTGAGTAAGTGCTGCCAAGATGAAATCCTAGCAAGCAAATGACATACTTAGAGTGTGCCTGTTCACTCACAGAGGTATTACTACAATGATAGGGATTATGCACCAAGGAAATTTTATGGCATAGATTTAATGGATGGCTTGCTGACACAACTTAGTGTACAGTGTATCTTCCAGACAGGAATTAAGAATCTCAGCATCAGCAACAACCTCTCCCCTGCCTGCAAGCAGAGGGCAAGCTGCTAAGCTAGCAGCAGATGCTGAGTGCCTCTGGAGTTAGAGTTTTTAAATGATCTTATTAGTTTTCAGTGTTTAAACAAGTCACTTTCTATCTTGTGCTTTTTTTCCTGTGCTGCCCCTCCGGCCCTCGTTTGAGGGTGACCACAGCGATTTCTGCCTGCTCAGAAGGGATGGCTCAGCTGCTCCTCTGGCAGCTGCTGAACCATCACAAATTACAGCTTGCTGTACTGAAGTATGTGGAAATTGGTGTCTATCTTAGTACAAGGGACTGCAGCCACAGTGGTGCAGCAGCTGCCTCCCAAACAGCTGAGCCAAGCCTGCAGCAAGGGGGGAAAATGAAAGAGACGGCGAGAATGACTTCAGCAGCCCTTGGGTGAAGCACACTTGACTTAGTGCTGAACTTTGGGGAGTTACACATCTCTTGCTTCCATTTCTCAGATGTAACGTGGGTAGTTTCTCTCCCACACACTTCCTAGGAATGGTGCTACACGGATGTGTGCATAATTCTGTAAAGAATGCCACAGAAATCTGCAGAATGGGTGCTACTGCTGATTATGCAAAGCCTTTGAAGAACACGCACTGTTCCTCTTGCTCCATTAACAAAAAAGATTCTCATACAAGTTATAACTTTATTGCTACAAATGAAAAAGAGCCCCATCACCTTATCCCTCCTTTTTGATTTTTAATAAAAAAAATCTATTAATTAGTAAATCAGAAGAGAGGAAATGCCTTCACCTCTGCACCAGAGCCAATCCTAAGGAGCTCTTCTGCAAGCAGTAATTTCAGATATCACTGTCAGATGCATGGCCTGCAGTTACCATGTTATCCACATGCTTCCCTGGGACAAGCTTGATATTCTTATCAGCTCTGCATAGCAATTTCTCTACCAGATACTGTAGCTGCCTCTGCTGTGCCTTTCAGCTTTTGGTGTCCATTCCAAAGCTATTTTAGTGCAGTTGTTATCTGTACTGCTTGTGATATGTCCTGGCTGCCACCATCTGCTTCTTTCTCTGCATAAAGATGTGCAATGGTTCCCTTCACTAATGGGTCCTCTGGCTCAGCATCTTGACATAAAGCTACTCCCACTGCTTGCTATCAACCCACTTTTTTCAGCAGCAGGAATTCTGTAATCATGACAAGAGACATTTTTAACCAGGATGTGAGAACAAGGGAACTACCTAGGGTACTGCAATCTGAGATTATATATGACCTTCCCCCCACTCTCATCCATACTCACAGAAAAGGCATTGCTCAATTTTCCCCTTCCCATTGCATGCCCAGTTCCTTTACCCATACACTCTGTGACATCTGTATTCACTACAGTTGTAGCTCTCACATGGAGAGGACCATGTAGATATCTTGTACTTTTAATACATTCTTGTCAGGCATATATCAAATAACACACTACAAGATGCCACTTGCATCTAAAACTGAAGCAAGATACACAGCAAGGCAGATACCAAATAGCAGAGTCATCCATTCTCTATGGCCTTCAAGAAAAATCAAGAATGTTACAAGGCTCCATTTAAAAAAATAACACTGGGATTTCCAGCTATTGAGATGCTCAGAGAAGTCTAGAAAATCCACTCATTTTTGTACAGGGTATAGAAGAAGAAGGTATTTAAATCTTAGATTTTTAAAGGTCTTTCTAGCTTGTGAAGCTATAAATAATATTCACTGCCTAGTGCAGACTGGCTGCAATACAATTTTTATTCACCTCACTAGCCATATACCTGGAGTAAGTACTTTGCCTACAACACTATGTAAAGATGATTAATACCAGGTTTAGTTCCAAACAAGAATGAACATTTATTTGTATGGCAAAACAAAATGATCATTTAGAGGTGCATTTGAAACTCCACAAACAAATCCAATCAGGGCTCTTTTCATGTTGCTCATCGCAAAGTATTTTGCAGTTTTTCCTCCTAAATTCCCAAATTTGCCCTGTTTATTTTTAGACTTTCAATCCGTAATCTAGGAAATAAAAAAAAAGAACCTTATCTGCCTTTCTCAAATAAGAAAGAGTTAAACAGTGCTATTGACAAGTACAAATAAATAAGCAATACAGTTGCAATGTGTTAACTATCTACAAGGGTGGGGTTTTCCTTACTTGTGTGCAATATACCCGCAAAATAAAACACTTAGTAAAAAAAAAAAAACAGCTGAGGCTGTGAAATGAAAAATACTTGATCTGCTCCTTACCTTGGATAACAGCTATCAAGGCTGCTTTACTATTTACAGATGCATGTCTGTTCCTCATAGCTCACTCTCCCAGGAGTGACATTTTTCACAGCTGAACCAGGGAAGAACTGCTCCTAAGTCTCACCAGCCTATGTGAAGGAAAGCTTCTTGCATAGGCTGGGCAGAGAAAGAAGAGCTCATTTGAAGTGTGTGGTTGCTGCCTCTTCCTTCTTTTCTGGGAAGAGGTGGAATGGTGCTCTTTATGCAGCCACAGGTGGGGTGGAAAACAGGGGGAACTGGGCCAAACCTGGACTTGGGGAATCACTGCAACTTTGTCTGTCATTTTTAATACCTTTCTTTTCTTTTGCTTTGCCTGAATTTCAACATGGATAATTATAGCAAACAGCAGGAAGATGGCTGCTTCTTTTAGGAAAGGCACCCTGAACAGGCATGAGGTAAGCTAGAGAAAAACCTGTTATTCTGTGCTTGTTGTGAAAACACAAAGCCAAGGAAATTCCAGAGGTGAGGTAAAACAACCAGCTAACAGTTCTAAACCAGCAGGAACCACTTAGAGCCACCCCCAAGAGCTGCATTCCTACTGACCCACATCCATCAGCTCTCACCTTCCAATCCCAGGGCTGCCTAGTGAGTTTAAAAACACAGCTACAAAGCTCCCCATGTGCCAGCATCCCATAACCATCCCCCTGATATCTGGATAAATCCTGGTGTTTGGCAGTCGCTTTGCTGGAGGCATTTGCACACAACGCCTGGGCTGCGCGACCTCCACATCCCGCAGTGGTACCCACCTAGCCAGGCTGCTCTGGCAGGGCTCTGCCCTCTGGGAGCTCGCAGCTCAACTGATAGAGCTATTTATTTATTTCTCGTGGCCAAGGTTCTCTTACCTAGTTGGGCGGCCCCCTCTGCCGGGTACTCGGGGAACTGGCCCTCGGAGGGCACGCTGACCGTGCGGCGCAGGCAGCGCCCGCGGGAGGCATCCTGCGGCTCCTGGATCCCTTCTGTAGGCACCTGCGGAAAAACCATGCCAACAGCTGTTAACTCGGCACCAGGCCACGCTGTTAATATGCTGTCTTGATAGGGGACTTAATTTTCTCCTCATCTGCTAATAGCTTTCGGGCATTAGTGTGGCATTTGTGGCCTTAACACAAAATTCCAGAGGGTCCCCAGGAAAGCACGGTGGCGGTGAAGAGCACGCTCAGCCCAGCGATGGTCACGAGCAGGTACCAGCATCCTCTGACCCCCGACGAACAAAGCACTCCTGCCTTTCCAAACTGCTTCCCCAGTGCCAGACCACGGCTGCTTCCACGCTGGCAAAGTCAGGCAGAGGCTGCTGCTCAGATGGCTCCAGGCAAAACTTGGAGAAAACAAAACTTGCGACAGCTACCTGGTGCACAAAGGCGCTGTACAGGCGCTCCCAGGCTGCGAAGAGCCACCCCCAAAGAGCCCCGAGCAGCACGCTCATGGCTACGGTCCAGCAGGTCCTGCCATGGTCAGGCAGTAACTGAGCTCAGTATTGGTGAACCACATTTGTGGTTGCTCCAACCAGAGACACATGCCACCTGCAGCCACGCAGGCAACTGCACTGCTTGGTACTGAGATGTCCTGGATTTCACAGGAGGCACCACGTCTTCTGTTTGTTGGTGGCCACCACGCCTTCTGTTTGTTGGTGGCCACCACAGCTTTTGGTGCCTGTTACCATGCCTGGAACCTGTGGCTGGGCAGGGCTCCCCTGAACCTTCCACAGCTGGAAGGGATGAGGGAGATTCAGCACCAGGGACTGCAAGGCACAAAACATCTCAGTGTACTTTTGACGAGGATTTTGGTCCCAACAGTACAACTGCAGTACATGTAGCATGGCAATTTCTTTTCATAGGGCTACATAACACACAGCTGGCACCTAAAGAAATAGAAGCCCCTGTCCTATTTCCTGTGCTGCTTCTCCTTTCATATCTTCCATCAACTCTGAAAAATGAGTATTAATAGCAAACAAAAAGCTATCATTCATTTGCACTGAAGGTTGTAAAACACCTCAGAGATACTGCATTTTTTAGAAACAGGCTGCACACTACTACAATGGCTCTCAAAACTAGTTCTGGCATTTCCTGATTTCTAAGCACTTAACATTCTCTTAAGGTCATGTTTAAATGCTATTTATTACTATCCTGATTTATTTGTCTCCTTCAAACAGTGCCCCATTTTTCAAAAAAAGTTTCCCAAACCCCTGGTGCTTATTCTGATCAGACTATTGTCTTCTCTGGTGATTTTTACAGCTGTATAAGCTCTTGTGCAAAAGCATGTTAGTAAGTTAAAGACTAATTCTGTTAGTTTATGCCACATATGTTCAATCAAATTAATGTATTAAACTTTTGGTTCTCATCTGGAGGCTCCATTTAGTTTTATTCCCTTTTAAACACTCTCCTGATCCTCTGCCTCTCCTGATTTCCTTCAGAGAATTTTTTGGTGGGATGCTGCAAGTCAGATTTCCAGATCAGGTATTACCAGTCATACCCCACACCTGCTTCAGCAGCCCTTAAACCCCTGCTCCACTCCTGTTAAAATGAACTCACTGCACCTACACCCACCTGCTGGCTCTAGACCAATACAGCTACTGCAGCATTGATATCCCCCCACAAAGTAACTCAAAAAGATCCCCTTAAATCTGACTTAAAAAATGTTGTGTTATTTACAGTAAAACTTCTCCAAAACCATAGTCTCAATTTATATTGACAAGAAGAACTAACTCCAAGACTGCAGGACCAGTATTTATTGCTTACCATGAGGCCAGCCTGCTCTAAAAAAAATACAGATTTGTGAACATGTAAAATGAGCTTGGTCAGCAGCTCTGCATCCCTTGGGACTGGGCACTTTTGAAACAGCTCTATAAAGTGCTCTGTGGTCAGACAATGGATTCATGGATGGGGAAGCATCAAAACACAAGGACTGCACAAATAAATACCATGTGAAGACCAAGGCAGACATCTGCCACCTTCCCAACACTCCTGCAGCCCCTGCCACTCCAGCAGGCAGTTCAGCTAAGGACTGAAGGGAATGACACAGCCTTGCAGAGTCAGGACTCTAATGGTGATTCAGTCTTTCAGCTATTTATTTTTTTTCCCCATTCAGCTTTATCTTCTTCTTTCCCTGTTGAGACTTCACCATCCTGGGAATTCTCTGACCCTGAGCTGACATGCTGAAGCTGCTGGTTCAGGAGTGGGTTCTGAGCAGTGTTAACTCTGTGATAAAAAGGTACACAGGGACACTCCAGATGCTGATCATTTTAGCAATCTTAACAATTTTCATCACAGGTCATGTTTCCATAGCAAATTTCACAATTTAATAATAATGGGTTCAGAGCTCAGACTCTAAATCCTTGAACAGCACCCCAGCTCACCTGCCACTGAACATACTTTTTAAGTATAAAAAGTCTGTATTGGGGATTTCTAGCAGTTTAATGATGAGGGGATTTCAGAAGAAATAAGCGTAAGAGGTTTCCAAGCATTTAATGCCTCTTAAAGGCAAATTTTAAAAAAGGCAGATGAAAAAAAAAAAGTCTTCATTGCAGATAAGATTTTTCCAGATTGGAAAGAGTGGTTCAAGACAAACTTGAGAATTTGCAGACTCTTCTGACCTAACAGTCAGGAAGTTTGGAATCATGTCAAAACCAGTTAAATAATGCATTTTAATTTTTTACCTTCCTTCAGAAAGTTAGAAGCTAGCTAAAATTTTGATACGGAAATCCACTTTAAAAATGTTGACAGCAAACATTTCTTGGGGCTTTTGAAAATTAAATTTGCTTGGGAATTAAGGCAAATCTTATTTTAAGGCTGGGTTCAGCCTTGACAAACTCTTATTTACAGGTGAAACATGTTTGCTGTAAGACCCCCAACGTGACGAATCCTTTGAGGAGGGCAGGGGGATCTGGGAAGAGCTTCCCCTAGGGCCCCATGCAGCAGTGTTTGCTCTCTTGGGATCACCACTGTCATACCACTACTGGTGTCAGTCACAGGAGATGGAAGAGTAGGAAAATACCTCCCAGGTGTGCTGCTGCTGCTGGCCTCTGCCACCAGCACCAGTGAGCAGTAGATCTTGTCACAGTGCACATAAGTCTTTGCTATCCTTTGCCCTTGCTTAAACCCACCTCTAAATTCAAGAAGAAAGATGAGGTTTGGGTGCAGGGAGGGGAAAAAGAAGAGTCAAACACAGTGAAAAATGTTGTCCATCTTCATTTCCAAGTGAACACAAGACCAAAAACATTCTGCAGGACTGCAGCCAAGTTGCTGACAAAGCCCAAGTAAAAAAGCAGCCCAGAGCCAGGTGCAGCCATTTGTCACATGCCTGCAAGTGCAAGTGCTGTGCACAGGGTTGTCTGTCTGGAACCACTCTTCATGAACACTCATTCCCCTTCCCTGTTTTAAATGGCTCTGATTTTGCAGACATGTCTGCTGTGCCCTCACAGACCCTCCCACCTGATGGAACAGGTTTCCCAGAGCAAATGAAAATATCTGACAGGGGAGACTCTTCCTTGTAGAAGAAATGCCTGATTTGTATGGGCATCAATCTAGGCCTGTTTTCCTTGTCTTGGAAAATGCTGTTAAATATTATCACACTGTGTATTAATTGCACACCTCCTCTCACTCAGGACTCCTTATCTGCTAAGTCATCTCCCACGTTCCTACAGGAATTAATTTTCTTTCTACTTACTTTTTAGGCATTGAACTCTTCCTTTCATTAATAATTTTCATTCTTCAGTCTCACCTATTCTCATTTTATAAAGCTGACAAGGTGTCAAGTAATTAATGTTTTTCAACACTACACAAGGTGATACTGTCAGATTATTTTTGTCTAAGTAATTACAGATATTTTTGGATCAAGTTGCACTTCAAAAGGCCTCTGATTTTCAACCTACACTTGCTCTTGCACAGCATAAAATTTCTCTTGCATATACTTCATTCAAACTGCCTTGACAATAAATCCATAGTGGTGGGACATTATGAGAAATGAGTTTTCTCTACTACAATATTTCTGTAGTGTTCCCTCAGTCTTAAAAATCTGCAATTCATAATGCTCTATTTTAGCAGAACTAACTGAAAAAAACCCAAATTTAGCATTATAACTGAAACAGTGGAGAATTCTTCCATTTACCTGCTTACATTTTTGTATATATTTTTCACTTTCTAACTTGGACACACATACTTGCGGAAGGATTTTACAAAGCAGTATAAACACACATTTCTGTTCCCTTCCAAACTCACATGGGCCAAGCTTCTTGGATTTCATTCCATGAAGTAACAAAGCAGATGGACAGAGAATAAAATGAGAGGTTTCAGACTTACACCTTCCAAGTTATGTCAGCCTTGTGATGATGCAAGTGCTCCTGATGCCTTAAGTTTGAGCTTTCATGTTTTCCAGATTCTGTTCTGCATTAGTTTATAACTCTGAACTTCATATAAAAAGTGTTGGCAAGTTCTCCTCACAATTTAGTCAGACAAAACAATCCTTTTTCAGCCCCAGAACCAAGGACACCATTGCAGCTTTGGGCCCAAAAAGTTTAAAGAACAGGGAATTGAAGAGAGCAGACTGGGAGGGTGGGACTGCATAACCTGGAGCTGGAATTGGACAGTGAACCCCAATATGGAAATGGACCAAAACTTATAAAAGCGTGAAAACTCATGACCCGTTGTCCATCTTGGGTGTAGCCTCAGCCAGGCTCTCGTACTGCCCAAGGTGTATCCTGTGAAGGCCTTTAATAAATACCTAATTTATTCCTTCAACACTGCCCAGCCTCTCTGCTAGGCAGCCTCTCATGGCATCCATCACTCCCTCCGGGCTGCAAGGGCACTCTGCTCTTGCCACCTCTTCCTTCTTCCCCCATACCCTCTCTCTCACTGGTGGGTGTCCCTCTCTCCTGAACATTGTTTCTAAGATCCTCCTCATCAGCCCAAAGCAATTCTGACCTACTCACTCTATCATTAATCACCATGCTCAGAGCAGGAATCTCTCCTGCTCCTCTTGCCTGGTTTAAGTCAACAAAACTCTTCCTCCAGCATCACCTTTCCAATAATTTTACTCTGAACATAATCTTCATTTTTTTCTTAAAGTAACCTCCCTCTTCTTTGTTCACATGGTCTTTGCTTAGGCTCCCTGCACCAGTGGTCCCACCCAGGATCCTTTTATGATTCCCATTATACAGACTTTTCCATCATCATGCTCTTAACAAGCATCTCACCCCACTGCTGCCTTAGGCCTTTGTGCACTCCTGTTTCTAGATCACATTTCATGGAGCCTCTTTCAACTCTGAATGACTTGCCAAGAAAAATTTAACTGCATTGTCTCCCCTCCCCTTTCTCAGGAAGGCTGCAAAGGGATACTCCTAGTTCAGAAAAATTAGAAGAAAGTGTAAATCCAGAGTATCAGCCCCGTGTCTCTTTCCTGACTGGCAGCTCTACGTGTTGTGTGTTTCTGTAAGGGACTGTGTGTTCAGACTCAGAAGCCAGACTAAACCAACCTCTGATTTTCCTACTGAACACTCATGGCTCTGCAAGGAGTTCCCTTTTTCCTTTCATTTCACAGTAGCCACAAATTACTTGAAAATCAGAATGGCAAATCTGACTCCAGCTACAGGCTTCTGAAACAAATCCCATTATCAGCATGTGGAGTCACACCTGCACCAAAGGCATGTCTGCTTGGCCCATCTGCATGCAGCATTTCCCAAAATAAGCTGTTTCTCATTGTGGTAGTGCAGGAAGATTCCTTTGAAAGCACACTGCAAGAATTTACACTACTGCTTGCTTTCTTGGGGTTATTGCTACACTTAAACCTCAAGCCCTCTATAGCCTATATTGAATTTCCTCAGCTTCTGACAAAAGCCTGACTGTATTTAAACATAGAGTACAATTATGTGATACATTGGACTTCCTCAGGATCTAGTCAAAAGACTCATCTTACTCCCAGCAAAATGCTTTGAGCTGTCTGTGGTAGGGGAAATAAGAACCCCTAAGTGCATGATTACCACCTTCAGGTAACTATTTGTGATACGAGCCAGTGTTGTTTCAATTACATTTCTTAATGAGATGCATCCTTTTGGTCCAGGCCATGCTGGAAGAGCACTGTTTTAGAAATGATTCTCACATCTCCCTAAGTTTCTTCAGTGTACACTTCAATTCCTCAGGTGTCAGTCCTGTCAGACTAGAAAAGGAATTACATAGTAAACAAATACCATTAAATGGGCCTTCCATTTTGCCTGCTTTTGATCACCTCTCCCACGCATCAGCATTAATGCTGTTCCCTTCTAATAACTCAAGTCCTTCTATAAACCATTTCCTCCCACTCTCCCTATGCAAGGCAATATTTCATTGCAAATAAACCTGAGCACAGCTGACTAATATTTTGTTCCACACCAGAAACAGGTCTCACTCTCAGGCTGTAGCAGCCATATACAGAAGCTTCAAAAGAATCAAGAAAACCCACAAAAATTGGGGTCATCACCAAATATAGGAAACTATGGCATTAGACTAAAACTCATGGATAAAAAGCCTTCACTTTTCCCTACCTTCATGCCTGCACTGACATAAAGAGGCAGGTTTACATACCTGTGGTGGCTTTAACTACCATTAAAAGAAGTAGTAACAGAGGAAGACACAGTGGCAGACAAACACAGGCTGCAGAACTCCAGGAGGGAGTTTGCACTTTGGCTGCTGTCACCTGTTCCATGCCACCAGCAACTGGGCCAGCTGGATTATAACTGTGTGCACCACCCCATTCACACAGAGGAGAGCTTAGCTCCCCTTTCCATAGAATGGGAAGGGGCTGGAAGGGACCTTAAAGATCACCTAGTCCCAAGCCCCTGCCATGGGAAGGGACACCTCCCACTAAACCAGGTTGCTCAAGGCCTTATCCAACTAGGCCTTGAACACCTACAAGAATGGGGCATCCACAACCTCCCTGGGCAGCCTATTCCAGTATCTCACCACTCTGGCAGTAAAGAATTTCTTTTTATATTCCCTTTTCCCCCTCACACATGTTTCAAAGGATTTGTGAGTGAAGCAAAGGGGAGATGAAGAAAGCTGCCTTCTCCTTTTGCCAATAAAGGCTGATGCCTTGTGAAGGCTGACCTAGAACAGAGACCAGACGGAGCTAGAGAATAAAGTAGGGATTTATTAAAAGGCCTCAATGGATCCACATTGGGCAGCACAACCCAAAATGGCCACAAAAATGGTCATCTATTTAAACTTATAAAACTTTTATAAGTTCTGGTCTATTTGCATATTGGAGTTAATTGTCCAGTTACAGCTTTGGCCCATGAAGTCTCATCCATCTTGTTTTTCTCTCTTCAGCCCACGTTGTTTGTGCTCTTGGGCCTGAGATTTGGATCATTTGTCCTTGGTCCCCAGCTAGAGAAGGAATTGTTTTGTCTCCCTACTCTGTGAAGAGAGCTCACCATCCCCCAATATGAAGCCCAGACCCACACACTACAGCAGAACAGAATCTGAAAAATATAAAAGCTAAAACCTGAGGCATCATTTCCCCCCTATTCCCAAAGGGCAGATACTGAGGCACCAAAGTGAGCTTGTCTCACCTCCTTCTCCCTGTTGAGCAGCACCAGCTGGCTGTCTGTCAGGATGCAGTATTTCCTCTCCCATGTTGTCATCTCGGTGTAGGGGGACTGGCCACAGGACAGTCTGTGGGTGGGCGGTCCTTTCACATCTGGGAACAGAAAACCAGCATGTTGTTAGCACTTGGCATTAACACCTTCTTTGCTTTCACAGTTCTGCAGTGAGGTCTGAACAAAATTGCACTCTGTGCTTAGTGGGGCCTGTTTCAGCATTTTAAAAGGCAAAATGGGAATCCTGGGAGGCACCCATGTGGTACTAATATTTATTTACTTATAGCACGACTTACAAAAATGGCAATAACAGAGATGAATATGAATATCTTTGTCAAAGGCTGAAGTATATTGAAAAGGCCAAGAGCTCTTATGAAAACTTAATCTTCCTTCCACTCCCTTCTCAAAACCATGGTTCAAAGCGATACGGCCCCAAATGTACTCTAAATCTTAATAAAGTGGATTATTTGAGACTAAGGATAGAGAGATATAGGAAGGAAGACAGGGATCAAGGAAGGCAGGCTTGAAGAAGGGAAGGAAAAATTCAAAGGGATGGCCATTTAATCGAGAAGGGCTTACTAGCACCTTTTGGTGGGGAACCTACTTGATTAAATTGTACATTTTCATTCAGCCAGACACTAGTGCCAAAACTCATACTTGAAAAAAACCCCAAACAACCCCTCCAAAAAAACAAACCAAACCATAACCCAACTTGTTTGGTTCCCAGTCCTGATCTATTAAAATTTATTTTAAAATCAATTTCCCCCAAGTTTCTCACAATTGAGCTGGATATGACATTGTGCCTGTCACTACTAACAAGGTCCCTTCCAACCCAAACCCTTCTAGGATTCTATGATTCATCTCTTTACAAAGTTTTGATATTAACTTCTGATTGCTTTGTAAGATTAAGTTTCATTTTTATTTCACACTCTAGTTCTATACAATTTACTTGCAATTTTCTAAAAATCATCCATTCTCAATGTAGACACTGTAGATCCCTCAAGTCCCAAGCGTCTAAGACATGCAAAAATCAAGGGACTTCCTGCACAGGAGTCCAGGACCTCCTTTAACTGTTTCAGGAGCAAAGTGAGCGTTCAAACCCGAAATGTTCTGTAGCACTACCTGCCTTTTAGCACACCTAGCAGCATGCACAGAGATAACACAGCTGCTTCTCGTAGCTTCTCCCCAGCATCACCACTAGAGGCCAGCGAATCCTCAATCACCCGGCACGTTCCAGGGAGAGCCAGCCCAAAGGCCAGCGCTAAACCTGGATTAAAGATCCCCTCCAACTCACTGCCCTCCCTGCAGACCCTGCTCCTGCCCCCTCTTTATCAAAAACGCTGCAGCATCTTCATGGTCTCTTCCTCCAACTTTGCCTCTGCACTGCAAGGGATGTGTCAGACTTGGAAGATGCCTTTCAGTGCCTTGTTCAACCTCATATTGCATCAGGATTTTTGTGATCATTCAGAAAAATGATCAGGCAACCTTTAAGAAGAAAAAGGAGAGGGCTGCATAACTCCTACTGCTCTGAATAACAAAGAAAGGTACCTTTGTGCCCTTAATGTCAGGTAAAATAATTCAGGGAAGAAGCTGAGATGCAGAATCAGATGACACTGTTACTTCTGATACAACTCAGTTTGTGGGAGTGACAACGAATGCTGTGTGTCTCAAAATTGTCCAAAACTCTATTTAAGCATAAAGATAATGAAGTGAAACCACCATAAGCTCTGTGAAGCAAAAGTGCATTTGTGCAAACTCCTGGAGCACAACAGACTCTCCCACAAGTTATGTATTAGTCCATTTTACAGACATGAACCCTTCAGGTAGATTTCTGGCATCATTGCAACTCACATTTATCATGGTGTCCAACCAAAAACCAAACCAGATGTAAAATAAAACCACTGCTGCTTCTGCTGTGACCTTGGCTTCCCAAGCAGCATATGAGCCCTACCCCTGCCTAAACAGGACAAACTTGACAGGGAGTAGAGGATGAAGCCATGAGCTCCTGGTATGAGTCTGCAACAGAAACAGGAAGATGAGAGCTCTGGGGATCTGGGCTCCTGGGTAAGGAAAGCACATGATAAATCAGCGGGGGGAGAAAAGGATGAAGGCATGCGTGCCCTGTCCTGCTGGTGTGGGTGGGCTGGCAGTGAGAGTGCCTCCAGCTGCTGCACTGAGCAGTAACCAAGGAAGCTGCATTTGGAACTTTCTGATGGCAAAAGAAAACCCTCCTGGGCCGTCGGCTCCAACGCAGAATCTACAGTCACGACTTGCCCAGCCCCAAAAGATTTTTGTGCTATAATTTCTTCTAACTACAGGCCTTGGCAGGATACCATCCAACTGATCCATGGGCTACACAAAAGGAATTAAAGAACAGAACGACTTCTTCCACTGCAATAACAACTCCAGGACTTAACTGAGTCATCAGGCACTGTGAGCCAGCCATGGCTCTGTTGCCAAGTGGGTTGGCTACGTCAGAACAGCTTTCCACAGGCTGCTGGCAGAGTGACATGCCATGCTGGTGTCTGGAGCTGTCAGTCACCCCCACAGGACACCACAGTGGTAACATTTTGTGTTTGCACTGGGGTCCTTTTGAACACAAGTCGGGGCACAGCCCAGCACCCCTGCAAGCCTGACCACGTGCTCTCTTCAGCAAGCAGGTTTTTCAGAGCATGGGACCCCGTAACTCCAGGCTCACGCTGCGAGCACATCCCAAACTCCACTGATGTGGAATGCGTGTTCCCAGAAAAACTCAGGGCAACAAGGACCCCAGTGCAGCTTTGGTGCGTCAGTCCCACCTATTTAAATTATTTCTCAGCTCGCCCTCCTGCATGGCTGATATCTTTGGAGCCTCTCACAACAGCTGTGACTTCAAAATTTATTCTGAAGTATGTTACCAGTTTAGACAGAAGACTCTTTGGGACTTTGCACAGTATCACACGCACGCTTGGTTGCCTCACAAACCCTGTTCTGCTTTCCGGTACTCTCCATCTTCAGTTTTCATTTTACATTCTTGGCTCCAACTTCTCACGTGAATGTAATAAAACCCACCAACCTCTTCCACTAAAGCCCCGTAAAACTAATTAAGCACCATGCTTTGAAACACTATAGAAGTGAATTGCAAGACGTCCGTGTGCAATGAGAAACACTGAAGCTTTTGGGAAAGACTGCAGGTCAGGATTGTCCTTTGTAACTCTCTGTCAGCTCACACAGCAAGGCTTGAGCTTTGGAGAGGGATGATCACTCACTGATGAATGCAAAGATCACTCCTTCAGCCAGGAGCTAGAGAAGAGATCAGGGAGGTGCATCTGAAAGCTCTGAGTTTGCAGATGTTACATGTGGGATGGGCTCATGCAGCCACACACCTAAATAGGCAAGTTCTGGTGACAGAAGATTTCTCTCGGCTCTGATGCAATCCCTTCATTCTGCAGCACTACAACGAGGCATTCAAGTAAGCAGATCAGCAAGTCTACACATAGGATTAAAGGTCAGGCCTTATGTGCCTTCAAATGCTAATATCAGTTAAGTAACAGCTTGGAAAAAATCCCCTTCTTGGTACATCCCTGCCACTGCCTCCTGCCACATCCGACATCGCTGAAGACTGGAAACTGTGTTGTTTTTCCTCAGGGCTTTGAAATGCCACTAGCCATGTTATAAATATCCACAAAGCTCCCTTTCTTTCAGTCAGATGACAACTTGTACCTTATTATTCTTGAAGTACAGGGCTTATTTTTAAAGAAGGGGAAAAATAGAGGGGCAGTGATTCCATAATCACATATCAACAGCAGAAGTGTTGAGTGGTGCAGGGCGAGGAAATGTGGAAAGCAGCAGCCAGTGCCAAGCTAATCCCCACAGACAGGGAAAGACATCTCAGGAAAACTGATGGCAGTTTAGTAGTATCTATGGAGCAGAGCAGTCCTATCAGATGGGAACATTTCTGAAAGCTTCCATTGCAAACATGCAGCAATTATTTCCCTTAAAATTCCAAATGTGTTCATGAGTGGGGAGTATTTTCCAAAAAACAGGCAATGGGCAGAATCAGAAAATTATTTCCAAGAGATAATGGGTGATTCAGTGTCATTTAGTCCCCAACAGCTCTCCTACAACCAGAAAAGCAGCATCTTCTCCCCTCAGAGCTAGTGAAAAAGACAGAATTACCAGAAACCAAGCCAACAAAACTACATTAAAGGCAAATTCATGCCTCCAGTCTCTGCCAAAAAGCACTCTCTACTTACCATCAATAAAAACACAGAAATAACCCTCCATCCCAGTGATGACAAGAGCACCCCTGGCACGCCTCAGAACTCCTTTTTCTGAACTACACTATTCCTATGGTGAAATCAAGGGCTAACTGAAGTACTTGCCAAATTTTCCTCCACTTTATTAGGGTCCGTATTCTGTTCCTAGTATTTCCAACAAGGAGCTGCCAAGCAGCTGAGTAACTAATGTGGTGGCCAAGTTTGTATGCTGGGAGGAATTTTTTTCCCCTGAAGAGAGATTAGTAGGAGCCCTAACACCTTTTGACAACAGGTCTGCTTGCCCAATGTCAATGTTTCCACAGTGTTTTATGTACTTACCATAGAGACAGGATGAGAGAAAAGCGCTTTAGGTAAGTGCTGTCATCTGAGAGCTTGTCAGAACCCCAACCTACTCAGCTGTGCATGACCACACAGTCCACTTGGAATAACCATCAGTTCCAACCTTGATAAAGCAGGTTGAAACAAGCCTTACTACTGACATGAAGCTTCAAAGATAAATAACAACTACAAGTCTTTCCACTGAACTTCCACCATCTCAAAGCTCATGAAGGGATTGAAGGGAAAGATGTGGCAGGAAAGGAAATACACAGTGTCTCAACATGCTCCATTCCCTCAAACCTTGGAACAAGGCAGGATTTCTGAAAAAAAGTCACTAATGGGAGTGAAAATAAGCAGCAACAGTGGCTCTGTGACACGCAGCTAGGTGGGTATGTGCACCTAGCTCAGACAGCTGTTGAAGGTGAAGATCTGCAGGTCTGCACAGACATTGGAGCAATCCTGGCCCAGGTGCAAGAGGGGCAATCTCTCAACATCTGCACAGGGCAGAGGATGACAGCCCTGAGCCCACTGAGGGGCTGCTAGGGAAAGCACAACCAAGGCAACTTCTGTTTTACCTCATGCTGCCATACAGAGCTTTTGTTTGCATTTCTTATTTCTCAAACCAATTCCCAGCCATGTGCAATGGTTTCTGATCCAGCCAAGACTAGAACAGTGCAGACAGACACTATCAAAATCAACTGCTCAAAGAGAAACCTATCACGCCCAAATTCACTTGGAAGAGGAAGGGATGCTCCTCCTCCAAGTTTGTACAGACAATCACCACACTGGCCCAACACAAAACCCACAATGCTCATGGTATAATATTAAGAAAATTCAGCGCATACTATGTGTGGCAATGCAGAGACTCCCATGCTACACAGAAAACATGATGCTCTCAGGGTTGATTAATTTTTCTCTGAATCACAATACACTTAGAAATATGACCAGCACACATTAGAAACAACACCATTAATTTTGCCATTTTGTTTCAAAGCACAATGTGGGCTTTCTTTCTAGGAAACTTCTCATAGCTACTGTGAGATCCAGCAGTGCCCACTTGCCCCTCTAAATCACTCTGTGGCATGGCTCCATTTCAGCTAAGAGGTGCCTACATTTTCATGGTCAGCAACAGATCCCTGGTGCAGCAGGTGGCATTTTAAGTGTAGAAAGTGTGAGCAGATCCTTTGGGATGAGAGGCATGCCATTCATGTAGGATGTTATTACAGAGGTAAGTATCTGGTGTGAATTCTTCCTGTTACATATAATAGCCACACTCAATGAAGTTCAGTCCACATGCAACGAGCAGCCCTCAATTCAGCTGAATCCAGTTGCTCTCCTCCAGCAGCTGCAGGCAATGATAACCAAATTCTTAGATGGAAATCTAATATCCTGGGTAGGAGGTAGAGAAGGCTTAGTCAAACCATCAGGTTTCAGAGATCTCAGAAGCTCTCACGCCAACCGCTTACAGCCAAAACACTACCTGGAAAATCCATTCTGCACAGAATAAAGTCATAAAAGGTTTAAGTAGGTGAAAACAGTATTTTAGAAGCTGGCAGAAGCCATGACCAGTGCCATGACTTTCTCAGATTCCAATGTATTTGGCATTGTAACACACGTTCTTCACAAGATCTTTAATTTTTCTAGCATAGGCCAATCTTGCCAATCTAACCTATTAACTTTCCACTGCTCTTTTATTGAGTGGCAGTGATCAGACACAGTCTTAAGACCAGTTTTCCACTCTCCCAGTGAAGAATCTCATGAGCCACAGGGAGATTAAAGTAAAAACTGTTCAGTCAGGTGCAGTTTTCATGTCCTATATCCTCAAAGAAATGTGACTTGGCAATTTTCGTGCTTGTTGTGTGTGCTTCCATTTCCCTACCATCAGTATGTCAGCTCTGGGAGAAGGAATCTCTTAAAATCTAGAGACGGGAAGTCTGAAGGTGTCTGCTGTTTACTGCTTACAGGTGAGGTTTGAAGGATTTTCCTTTCCTCTGAATAAGGACTGTGTGTCTCTTCTGCCCTCAGCTAAAGGCATAGCTTTTCCCCAGCAGCTGCTGGGAAGCTTTGCTGAGATCTTTGCTGTGACGGGGTGGGAGAAGGGTCACCTTGCTACTCAGAATTTCTCACATGCAGCAGTCTCACCTCGACACAAAGGAGGAAAGATTAACCTTTAAAACTCAAAGAGTGAGAATCAGTGTTTTGTCCACTACCAGAGCTGCCAGCCAGATTTTTAAATTTCCTACGGATTTTCTGAACTAAGAAAACACGTCAGGAGCAATTTTTAAGTGGGGAGGAATAAACCATCAGATGAGCGAATGCCTTAGCAGCCAAGGGCTGTCTCCTCTGCAACCAGCAGGAGACAAAATACAGAATGCTACTGTTCAACAAGCCTGGCATCTCCCAGCAGGACGGGATCTCTCGCTGACATCATTCCCACCCCTTCAATTCCTTCCCTAGCAGAGATCTGACTTGTTTGTGCAAGAGTCAGCCGGCAGCAAGCAAGGTACAGCAGCCTCCCTCCTGCAGCTGAGCTCCCAGACGGCTCTGCCAACTTCCCCTGGGCCCAAGTCCATACATCTGCCCTGTTCTTGCAACGTCACCACTGTGCCTATCTACAGCTCGGGAGTTTTCACACCAGGGCTGAGACTACGGCAGAGATCAGCCAAGATTTCCCTTCTCGCTTCCCCATAACACACGCGATTCCAAACCCAAACCTTTCCCAAGGCCTGTGCTCACGCATTTGTCACCCTCAGCCCCTGACATTTCCTCAAAGGCCTCAGTGTTCCCTGGTACCCAAGGGCTCTGCAGAAGCTCGAGAGCACAAATTCAGTTAGGCCACAACCATGCGAGCAGTTTCACCGAGATTTTATTTTCAAAAGGAAAAATTATGGAGCTGTTCCAAAAAAGAAACCGCAAGTCTTAAAATCTTACGACTAGTTTAGTGAGCAGATGCTGAGTGTGCCAACAGTCTCAAGCTTTCTTGCAAAGTCCTCAAAATGAGATCTAAGGAGCTAACGGCAGAGGCAAAAATTAGGCATAAAGCTCACAGGGTGATTCTGACTAGAAAGCAGAAAGTTGCACCAGCTTGCTGTCACCGAGCAGCTTCTTCAAGCAAAAGGTGTGTGAGCTCTTAATAGCAGTTTAAAGCTACCAATTAGCTTGAACACCACTGAGCTCCTCTAAGCTTCTTACTTGCTGCATAGCCGATTGCTAAACGTTAAACTTACAAAGGGTAATTGATCCTCGCCTCCCTTGGCTGCGCCTTGCTCTCTGTCCCCGTCCTCCTGGGCTGTGCCCAGCCCGGTTCAGGGGACACAGCGTGCAGGATATGCCTGTCAGGAGACATCAGCACCTTCTCAGATGGATCAGTGCCAGCAGCTTCCAATCAGGTAATCACCGTGCACTTGGCGGCTCAACAAGTGGAACCAGAAATCACAACCCAATCAAGGTGGGGACCTTACAAAACACGCAGGTGCGCCCCGCGCCCGGCCTCCCTGCGCGCCCGCGAACAAGCGGCTCATTGTGCAGCCTCGTAGATCTCATGACATCACCACAACAGAAGCTGCTGTCCCTGTAAAAAACCAATTTGGTTCCCAGGATAACTAAGATTTTAAGTAACCCGCAGTTGCTTGAAGCCATTGCTGTGACCCTTCCTTCAATACTCAGGCAGGTTTCCTTTCCTTCTTATTCAGGTCTCGTTCTCTGCCCAGGACCACTCATCTTTGCTCCTGAATATTAAGCACATTTTTCTCTCACAGTTAAATTCCCACTTGGCCTACAAAACACTTTGGAATCTCAAAACAGAAATGGTTATTACAAACCTGTAGAGAGGATTATAAAAGATTACATGCTCCTATTACATAGCTGCCAAATTCTGAGAAGGTTCTCAAGTGACACTTCTCCCCAAAGCAAGGAGAGGCTTTCGTGAGAGATTTAGAAAGCAGAAAATGGAGAATAGCAGAAAAGTTAATTATTCGTGGGAGAAAAAAAGTCTGCAGTTTTTCCTCCTAATTTATGCATGGTCCTTTTCTTATCCAGCTCTGTGCCCTTCACCTTGTTCTGTCCTCTGCAGTGCTTGCTCTCACCAACCCCTAATCTCCACCTCACAGCCTCTTCAGCACCAGGCATCCAGAGTGGGCTGTTCCCTCTTCATTCTTTATTTTTTGCAGCAGTGCAGGAAGAGGACAAAAGAAAATATGTCCTGAACTTTAAAAGGACCTTGGCCCAAGGCAGTTGTGCAAAAAAAAACCCAAAAAAACCAACCCAACAAAACAATTTAAAGGCAAAAGCTGCCCAGTTCCTGCACACATTTTTGGTGCACACACACAAAAACATACCAGTGTACTCGGGGTCAAAATTAAAGATGCGTGGCACAAGCAATGCACAGACCTCGGCAAAAGCACCAACACCCAAGCTCACAGACTGCTTTACCCCCACCCTTGGCAAGAAAGCATCAGCCAGATGGCATTCATCTGTCACAGACCACTTTCAAAAGAGCAGGACCCTTCTGCTTTTTGCTGTCAAGGAGGGAGGTACCGAAGGGGAAAGGTAGGGAAGCATTTCTGCAGAGACAAGAAAGAGCTGCAGGAACAGAGCAGGTGATGAGATAGTGCCCACAACAAGTTCCAGATGAACAACTGAAAACCAAACAGGCTGTCTTTCCTTGCAGCCTGAACTACACCATGCAGTCTGTCTCTTTTAGAAGCTTTCACCATTGGCTTTATTTCCAGAAAGCAGGTATTTTTATTGTCACTGATGTCACCCTATAAACTTCCATTTCTCAGAGCAATGGCAGGATTGCTGAACTGCCCAGCTCTGAAATCCATCCTATGCTATCTCAAACCAACCCTCCCTGTGTGTGGTGGTGTTAATGACAAGAAAAAATAAGGTAAAAAAGAACAATATATAAAACAATCCCCTGCAAAGATCTCACATGATGCTTTAAACACTTGCTCACCCTGCCACCACTGCACAGCCAGTTGCTGATGTACAATTTTAGCTATTTTCAGTCTGAATATTTCTTGAATATTTCTGGGTAGACACACAAGCAGTTAGGTGCCTCTTTCGGGTTTAGGATTTTTCTTGCCTCAACAGACTGCAGGGAAAAGGGAAAAGAAGACTTGTGAGCACTGCTGCTGTCTCACAGAGGGAAGTTTATTTCCCTTGTCAAAGGGAGAGTTCACAGGACACTAAAATCTGCTGCAATAATGTGCATGTTTTTGCATATTAACCAAGTCATTCAGGCATACAGGCTAAAGTTAGCTTTTGTATTTTAACCACTTAAAACAAATGACTTCGTAATGGACCCCCTCAAGGGATTCAAATATAATGTACAAAAAGCCCTGCAGTATTCCCCCTGCTATTTAGACAGACCCACTCTGCTTCCTTCTGGCATCTTCAAAATGTTTTCAGAAGAACCTGGAACCACCAGGTTATTACACACGAATTTGTTGATTTGACCTACTTAAAAGCAAAAGCACCAGAATGCTCCTCATTCCATTTTCCTCATTAACATCTGAAAAGCCTTCCTGTATCTCAGTAAATCAATACTAATATTCAAAAGATGGGACTTTTTTCATCATTTGATGATAATGACACAAAACTTTAGAGGAAGGAGACTGGATCTTATAAAAGTGCAATGGGGATCCTGAGCCATATTTAGATTTATGCAAAAAGATGTCTTGTGGCAAATAACCTGAATCCCACATTTAATGCAGTATGGCAATGACATGCAGTACCTCTTTCATCAGCTCTACCCTTTAACCTTCAGTTAAAGGTTATGTGAGGTTGGTTTCCCTGTGTAATTTAACCCAGCTATTGCACCTGGTTTAGGGAGGGAAGCTGGCTTGGGGAGAAAAATCCCCTTTGGTTCAGCATAAGGAGGTCACCACCAAGATGGTCAAAGCAGGACACTGAGCTGCAGGCTGGCATCAAGGCTCAGGAGCCTCCTGACTCAGAGTGCTTTGCTCTCCTCATTACCACACAGCGTCAGGATTGGCAAACCAAGCTTCATTTTGTTCCAAAATTTCAGAATATAATGGGTGATTTCTTTCTTCTTGTTTACTCTGCATGATATTGCCCAGAGAAGCTGTGTGGAAGTTTCAAAAAGCAGGCTGGGCAGGGCTTGGAGCAATCCAGTCTAGAGGAACATGTCCTTGCCCACAGCAGAGGGTTGGAACTGGGGGATCTTGAAGATCCCATCCAACTCCAACCACTTTGGGATTCTGTGCTGTGGGAAACCAGCTGGGAAAGAAAGGCAACACAGGAAGAACTAACAGTGCCAGGCAGAGAATTGCAAGTGCTGAGCTAACCCTGTGCCAGGGCAAGGATGTTTCCTGCAGGCCAGTTTGGTCTGGACACTTTTGGCACGCTGAGCTCCAGGCTCCCGAGGTACCACCTGAACAGGTGGAGCAGGCTCCCCACGCTTTTGGCAAACCCCAAGCAGCATGATTAATGCATCCTTTGAGGGTGGGCTGGCTAATTAAAAGGATCTGGAGGTAAGGTGCAGTATTTCAGGTATTCTTCAACCAGGTTTTCCCTCTACTTAATGTTTCCTTCTCCTTCCAGTAGCTGAGGCTGTGATGAATAAAGGCCACATCCCCATCCCAAACACTCGCTACCCTTGAGCCCTCACCTTCTCACTTGCTTCCTCCTTACTCCTGCTCTGTTCCTCAAAACTCGTAAAATATAAAGGTCATGAAGGCCAAACCTTTTGTTCTTCATTACACTGCTTTTTAGCTGATTTGTATTTTCAAGCTGGATTTTTATACCAAAAAATTTTTATTTTAAATTATATTTTAATTTATATTTACATCTAATGCCTAAGCACAAACATGCACTTGTTCCCAAATGTCCCCCCTTCTGTATGCTTTGCAAACTGACAGCACAAAGCTCCCAGGGCAAATCCAAACCCCCTTCTATCTGAAAGGTACTCTTCTCCAAAATCCTAGAAGGAGAACACATGAACTCAGCAAGGATAAGTAATAACCAGCGGAGAGAAAATGTCTGTCCTACAGCAATGCTAAACAGAAATTTATAGGTCACAACCTTGCAGAAACAGGCCCGGTAACATCTAATTAGCAGTCCTGCTGAGCAATTGCATCTCATAACAGTAAACCCAACCAGACCAGAGGGAAAGGGAGAGGGGAATTTTTATAGAAACACAATAATTGTAATATTTTGAAGATATTTGCTTTATGTTGCTGTTTTGTGGGGATCCCCTCCCCAGTAGGAATAATCAACCCACACAAGTGATTTAATGAGTTATTACTGAATTACATTTCACTCCTATTGGGAAACAATTTAGAAGGGCAGCACGGATTTTTATTAATTATTTTATTTTTAAATTGAAATGCTAAGAATTCTGTTTGCTGCCAGAAGATGGGTGGAGAAGCCAAGGAAAGTTCACATACCCAGGAGACTATTAACTAGAACCAACTTGGACAATACATTTGAGAAGCATTTCCTTCCAGCTACTGTAAAGAGCTGTCCTTAACATGCCTTTACTTAAGCAGCCAACTTTCCACCACTGAGTACAATGAGATTTCAAAACACACAAGAAATCAGAGTATAAACAGACACAAACATCCCACTTAGTGACATAACAAAAGAAAATCCAGGGCAAAAAGCTTGAGCTTCTCTATTTTGTGCCCTTCATAAAACACCTTGGCATTTTACACAAACTCTGCTCCTCTTTTTTTTTCTTCCCCTTTTTTTTTTTCAGTGACAGTATTAGCACAAAATACCTGGCTTAGCTGCCTAAGCAACGGTGCTTCTGAACAAAAAATTATTTCTGGGGGTTGAGGGATAAATCTCACCCAATATGGAATTGGAGGGATGGAGTTCCAGAGGAAACAAGCAGCTGGCAAAGCAGGAACGAGGCAGCAGCAGGGCCAGCAGGAAGGAGTGGTGAACTGGGCAGAGCTGGTCCCTGCCAGCAACACAAAGCAAGAACGTTGAAAATACGTATGAAGATCATGTCACAGACAGCAGGAATGGCAAACAGATGAGAGGCAGCACCAAAGAGTGAAAGACTAAGGAACAACTCCCTTTCTTCAAGAGTTTTAGTTTGCCAGAGACAGATGGTGCTGCTTCCACATGGTTAGAGCTGGATGGTACCCTACCCCACAACCCCTGATGGATGTCAAGCTTCTTTTTGTAAATCTCTGGTGATAAAAACCATCCATGGCTTCTTGCTCATTTTCCCCCCTCACTATTTTGCCAAAAATTTCAAGCTCTGCTTTCCTTGCTACATCTCCAGACCAGTACTATTTGTCCTGCTATCAGTGACTAATGATGATTGTGCACATCCCTTATCTTTGCAAAAGCCTTTTTTAACAAGAGCACAAGAACTGAAAATGGTATCTCAGTACCTGGGACCACTTTTGTTAGCCCTGAAGCAATCAGACACGATGATGAAAAGAAAAAAGAAAAAAAAAATCTATTTTTTTCCCCCCAAACTCTCATGTGATTAAAATCCATTAAAATGCAAACAGACATGAATTTTATTTTATCCATCAGTGACCACACTTCACTGTCCCTGGGCTATGGCTGTCTCTTTGTGAATTCTCTGCACGTAAGAGCAGCCAAGCTCTAGGTTTAGGAGCAATCAATCTAGCAAACCTCACTAAATATATATGTGTGTGTATGTTTTATAATGATTTCCATTTTTCACGTTGATTTACATTGATCATTGGAAAGTACATTCAGCTTCATGTTTGCTTAGCTCTGAATAAACAAAGTGAAGGCTGTTGGGTATCCAAAGACAAATGAGACATTACAGATGTAGACAAAACCTATCATCACCCTGAAAGCATTTCTCTTTGAAATTATATAGCCATGCAGAAGTTATTCAGAGTGGAGATTGCTGTATGTGTTTTTAATTCAGGCTGGGTCTGTTGGGGGCAGGGATGGAGTCTGATGAGCCTCTCTGCTGTCACTTTTTTCCTTCTGCATACCTGATAATTCAGAAATGTCTGACTCTCTAAGGATGTTTTTTCTTTCCCTTGCATTCCCTAGTTTCCACTTCTCAGGATAGGCCTCCTTAGGTCCATATGTCTCATTGCATTTACAACACACCCACCTGGATTTTTACCATTAAAATTACAATAAGCACATCAACATCCATTTGAACATGCAATTTCACATCAAGCACAACCATGCAAATCCAGACAGCCACCGCCCCAGCTGGCTTCACACTGCACAGGAGAATTTCTTTCTCATCTGCAGGCCTTGTCCCCTTTTGCAGATAAAAACCCCCTGTTTCAGGGCTGTGTTGGAAATTATAGTTTCCACAGTAACAGCAGGAAGGTGTCAGAAGTCTGGGTACATATGCTGCACAGCACAGCCAGGCTCCTGCATTTGGTGGCTGCTGGCTCTACAAGATGCTACATATGCACCCAATAAATTGCTTTGGTTCCTGTGCAAACAGAAATTTTTCAATTAGTACATTTGAGCCATTCATGTCTTTTGTCAAAGTAATTCAAAACTCCTGCTCTACACATATAATTCCCCCCAGAAAAAATAACAATGCATTTTACAATTATATTTAAGGGCCTTCGCTTCTCTTTATAGGCATGAAGCATTCACAGAAAGCTCAAAAGAAACTCCACAATGAAGAAGGGAAAATAGATTTCCTGGAAAGAAGTCTTCCCCTTTTAGAGTATATCCAAGCAGGAGCTAAGGAACTGCCATTATAATGAGCTCCTCGGGCAGGTTTTGTGGCAGCCTCCTCCCTGCTGCTGTGGGTCCAGCAGCTGAAAATACCTTGACAGCACAGCTAAAGCAGTCAACACAGCAGCCACAGGTCTGTGTGAGAGGGGGACAACAGCCTTAGCAGAGCTGTCTTGGGTCTGGACAGACCCCACAGCAGCCCCAGCTCCCCAGCCCCGGCCTGTGCTCACCAGCACTTGCGTGTAAGAGGGCACCAGCCTGATGTTGGATTTTTCAGGATTTGTCTCTGCACAGCCAAGATGCAGAAAACTTTGCACCACCTTTTCCTGACATGTCTTGGTTCGCTCTTTCCTTAGGATTAATCACATAGACTGATTGTGCTGTAAGTACCAGGGCAACCGCCCCAGACATTTTCTTGAGATTATGCAGTAACAGTAAAAGATACAAAAAAGACATATAAAAGATATACAATGCCTAACCCCACAAAGGCACAAGGGCCTCACCTGCCAGGGTACTCAACACTCTCCTAGATGCCCCGTGCTGTCATCCACCTCTTCTGGACTGAAAGGCTTTTACCAACACAGGTCAGCCCTAACACTGTTTTACCATAAAGAAGACCCAAATTATCACATGACAGTTGCATATGCAAGTGGGGGTGGAAGTCACAGTTGGAAATAATGAAAACCAACATCAAGACAATGATTTGTCTCTGCCACAAAAGACTGAACACTTATCCCTTTCCCACTCCTTTTCAAAACTTCATCCCAATTTCTGTAAGAGTGAGTCTCAGTATCATTTAAGTACTATTCCAATAAAGAAACAGGCTATCATATAAGACATCAGTGGCTTGAACCACACATTTTATCAGCTACAGGAGGGCTGACAGGAAACCTACAAATAAACCACAGTGCAGCCAGAATCCTCCCCTTTGCTGAGCACCACGCGCTCAGCCAGCCCAGACTGCACGAGCAGCACCACAGTACATCAGGCATGCAAGGATTCACTGCTTCACAAAGCTGGCAGAGGAAGTGATTACTGACAGAGGCTATTTATACAGGACACAGCCAAAATACCCCATCAGTAATGTTAAAAAAAGCACTGCGTGAGTGGAGATAACTGAAGGCAACTGGGAGCTGTTTGGATCTGTGTGTTCACCTTCCTCCCTTCACAGGAAGCTCTCTCAGGGGCACTGCCTGGATCTCTGCTGCCAACAAAGCCTCTTCTTGTGTTACAAGTGCAGCCAGAACTAATAGGAGAGAGAAGGTAGATGGAGACACACTGCAAGAGTTTGGAGTTCAGCAGATTTTTTGAAGTTTATTGTCAAAACCTGCCAAACCTGCCTGCCAAAGCATCTGTGTCACTAAATGACTGTTAGAGGAAAATTGCTTTTAAGAGTATCTACATCAAAAGGGCTACTGGTTTTTTTTTCTATGAAAATGGGTTGTAAATTCATAGGTGTAAGTAGAAGAAAATTGACAGCAACTCATCTTAAGATGAGTGAGGTGCAGCTAAAACTCTGACCATACTATCACCACAGAAATATCTGATAGTCTCAGAAGATTTTACTTGAGAGCAGTCAGAATATGTGATACAGGAAAGCTCTTCAATACCTATAAAACATGCAAAAGCAGCTGAAGTCAGACATAAAATGAGCAAGCAGGTCTGCTTAAAACTTGCCACTGGACTTGACAGAGTACTTTCTTGCACCTTTTAGAAAGAGGGATTTGTCTTTGGCAAGGAAGGGCAAAAAGAAAAAGAGACCTTTGCACAATTAACAAATCTCAGCGGCTCGAATTCAAACCTCAAAAAACCATGTAATCCTGATCCCCTAAGTCTCAAACCTATAGACAGCAACAAAAGCAATGTGTGGTGACAGCTGACACAAATAAATGCATTTGACTGCAGCAATGGGTTTGCTCACTCCTGCTCTCACACATCACTGTCACTCATCTGGCTCCTCTCTGCAGCAGTTTTCAGGCAAGTGGTTTTTCACAGAACCATGGAACCTCAGAATGGTTTGGATTGAAAGGGACCTCAAAGATCATTTTGTTCCACCCCCTGCCATGGGCAGGGACACCTTTGACTAGACCAGGTTGCTCTAAACCCTGATCTGGCCATGGGTGCTCCCAGGGATGGGGCAGCCACAGCTTCTCTGGGCACCCTGTGCCAGAGCATCACCACCCTCACAGGGAAGAATCTTTTCTGAATATGGAAACTAAACCCACCCTCTTTTAGTTTAAAACCTTAACCTCATATCCTATCACTACATGTCCTGACTAAATTCCCATGTTTTGAGAAGGATCTTCTATACCAAATGCAAAGATCAAAATGACCAGCTTATTCCCCACAAGGCACAAAGATAAGGAATGCCTACTCTCCAAAACATTTGGAGAGCTTCTTAAAGAAGCTATTTTGGTAATCTTTTCTATCACCTTCTCTGTAGGAAATATTTTTTAACTTCATTTGAACAAGCGGTCCCATAACTTGTAAGAAGCTCTCTCGCCCACAGAAGACCAGATGTCGAGCTTCAGCTTCCTCAGAGTAAGAACAAAACCACTCAGGAGGCAGTTGGTTTCGATGCTAACATGTCAAGAGTTTCATGCATTAGCCTATTGTTTACATAAACAGCTTCCTTTAAACAAGTGATGTTTTACAGGATTATGAAGTATTTATTTCAGAAGAGTCTAAAGAGTCTCTTGAGTAACTACCACAGAGAAAGTATCACCACAGAAAGCATAAGGCTAAATGATAATACACCTTAATTAGTTAAAGCAGGCAATTAAGTAACTCTATAGCAAAGTAACGTGATAAATAAATGCACAGAGATAATCTTGCACGTTTACTTCTAAAATGCCATTGCTTTGACTCCTAAATCACATACTGTTAGCACTGCAAATCTGCACCATTCGTTATTTGGAAAAAAACCAAAGGCCTAAAACCCAAATACTTTCCTCTGGGTTTGTTATTTTAAGGAAAAAAGGGTCAATGTGCCTCGGAAGCGCTCGTTTTGTAAGCACGCAGGCAATTTTCATCTCGCGCCAAGTTCCATTATGGGCAGCGTTTGTGGAAATGCAAACCAGGGAGCTTTGCCTGAAGAAAATTTTACCACGGCAGAAGTTACCCTCAGTGCAGGCCCAAATGTGTGTGTGTCAGGAAGAGTTAAGGCTGCCATTTCCAGTGTCAAATAAGCTTAGCAGGAACTGAACCACTGGGTACACTTCCCTTCTCTGTACCCTCTGGCAGCTGCGATTTAGGGCTGTCTTTAAGAACACAGAATTTTGAGAAGAGTCTAACACAGTTTCTTCCACACTTCCCAAGCCTGGGCTTGCTGACCCCTCAAGGGGATTGGCAGGGACCAGTCTGGGCCCCTCCTGGGCTGTGGGGCAGGTGCTGACATCCCTCAGACAGCCCTGGGCCACGAGCATCTCCCGCTACCCTCCGGGACATCCTTCCCTGCTGGGTCTCACAGGCCAAGTTTCTCTTTCTGGAGACTCCACAGCTGGAACACAGAGCTTTGTCAAAGACTCCAAATCCGCCTCCTCCAGACACAGCTTCTCCTTTGGAAAGCAAAGACTGTTTTTCCTCCTCCAGCCACCTCTTTTCGACCCTGTCTGGCCTGTTATCAAAGGAAAAGCTTCTCCCACCAAAACCCCAGAGCTTTACTTCACCGGGAGCCCTTTCTCCTAATCTCCACACTTCCACTCTTTGGCTGCCTCTAAGAAAGCTGCATCTCTTCAAAGCCCTCTCTCCCTGCTAAGAAAACACAGGAGACAAGACGTCTCCAGGACACGATTACCCTCTCCTCAGATAATTCCCATGCAATAATTTCTCATGATCAAGGTAATCACAGATAATATTCCTGCATGCACCAGCTGTCAGACTCCTCTGCACAAGCAGCACAAAGTACAACATCCCAACATTCCCACAGATACAGACCACAAAAAATGGCAAAAAGGAACATAACACCCTGCCAGTCACTTGCCATGATTTCATGAGTCAGAAAAGAGCTCTTACAAATATAAACATCCTCATTCATCCCACTGAATGTGAATTTTTGGATTCTGACAAAGTGGGCTGGGGATTAAATACATGACAATCACCGGTCAACACTGAAACGACTGCAACCACTTGCAGAGAGACACTGTCCGTTAAGTGGAATTAAAATCAGATAAACATAATTTTATTGGCTTCAGATGTTACAGCTAATTATCTTGTGTTGTGTTCATAAATATTCAGCTGCATAGTATTAGCCTATAGCCCACATTAAATGTTACAATGCCTGGGATGAACCAGGCAGAAGGAAGCAGTGGGGAGAGATGTTTAAGTGATACTTAAAGCTGTCAAATGCCAGAAATGTTCCCTGTGCATCCCCAGATCTCTGTGATTTCAAATATACCATGTTAACACAACATTTACTACCATGAGACCACACCACAGTTTAAAAAGGAGAGAGAAACTAGGCAGCAATGTGTTATTTTTGTATTTATAACTGCACAATTATTTTCACATTTATAACCACACAAAACTACAGCTTAATACAACGAGGGATTTTGTACAAGCAGCTATCTTGAATCTGCTCTGATAATTAAAAGTGAAGGAGTTTGAATATTAAGACTACACCTTTCCACAACAACATCAGGTTTCACAGCACAAGGCATTTGCACAGCACTTAAAGGAACACTTGAATAAGCTCAATTGTGTAAAACTTCCCTAATAAAAACCCCACCAAAAATAAACTACTTAAGAGCAAGAGAGATTTGGGAGTGAAGGAACATGAGTCAGTAGGAGGGCTTCTAAAATGAGCAAGTGGTTTTAAAAACATGAATACAGAAAAGCTGTTCCAATGAGTAATAAATACTAAATTCCTACTCAGGAAGAAACAGCTTTGTATTTTGGGAATTGCTGAAAGATACTAAACAGGGAACTGCCTTGGTTTTGAGTTATAAATGGGAAAATACAAATCTCTAGATAAGTTTATATGGAAATATGTATGAAATGTAATTTAATAAACCTACAGTGTAAAGATCTTAAAGAAGGCAGAGAGTTCAAATTACTTCAGTGAATTATAAAAAAACCCAAGCACTTCTGGAAAAGCAATGATATAAAATATTCTCTCACTCAAGGCACAAAAAATCCTCTATAAAATGAATGAAAGCTTGAAATCAAAATTAAAAGACTGAAGAGACATATCTTTATCCAGGTAACAAAAGAGAAGAAAGGAATTCTGAAGAAAAAACATTAACAAGAGAGTGATTGTGAAAACCAAACACACACTAAGTAAAAGAAACCAGTGTTTACCCTCACCCCCTCAAACCAAACCAGAGATACCCAGGGAAGATATAGGTAAGGCATTCTACTGGAGGATTATTTTGTCATCAGTCTACAATTAAACACACACCACCCTGAGATCCAGATAAGCAACAGTGAAATAAATGTTATCTGAGAACTCTCTCACAAACCCAATTTCAAGAGTGTGAAAGGGTCACTGGTATTACTCAGAAATAATAAGAACAGGTGCAGCTGCTGACCCACAACCTTGGATCCAAGGCTTTGTCTGCATAGCTCCTTCCTTATCATCTTCTTTCTACCCATATCATGGTATGTTCTCGATCAACAACTTTATCAGAATGACACTTCTCCTTCCTCAAGCTAACATATTTACTAGAAATTAATATGTTCTTAGATTTCTTAAGTAGTAAATTGCCGGATTAAGTCTTTTCCTGACCCAGAGATGGGGCAACTGAGAGGCATTTTAAAAAATTTTATTCTATTTTCAGTCTCATGAGAAGGGTGAGACAATACAGATGTTATAATTCATGATATTACCATCAGAAGCCAACTATTTCCTAATTACAACACACCAGAAATGTTAAATAATAATAGTAAATAACAGTAATAATATTAATGAGTATAAGACTTTTTACCTTCAGGCTTTGCACATGCCAGGGGAAATGCTGCCTCTAGGAGTGGTTAGAAATCAGCAGATAAGCACCAAAAGCACTTCATTCACACCCAAACTCAGCCCAGGCTGCTCCTGGGAAGACCCACGCAGCACACCAGGCAAGAGCTCTGCCACTCCTGCTGATTGTCCACTCCATCTGTGCCCTTCTCCCCAGACCCACACTGCAGTGGGATGCAGAAAGCCTGCCATGCACTTTGGGAAGGCTCTGCATCCAGCCAAGGCTCTGGGCAGAGCCAAAGGACGCAGCTCTCCTGGGGTTCAGCATCCTTTCATCGCCTAAGAGGATGAGTGAGTCCATCCAGGAGGGATTTGCACAGTCAAGAACTGATGAAACAGTGTCTGAACATGCTTCCTAGACTGTGAGACCAACTGGAAAATATTTATCCAGATCTTGTTTTTTCTTTTCTTTTTAAATCCCACTTCCCTCTTCAAGCTGCCATAAAAACAACTGGTCCTCTTTTGGGAGTTAAGCATTTCCTGAAAAGGGAACCATTCTGCCATATTAGCACAGAGATGAAGCAAAACACAAGAGGCCAGGCAAGCAATAGAAGGAAGACAAACTTTTTAAAAAGTTGATAATCTCCAAGTATTTCAGAGGAAAGTGGAAATACTTTTAATTGAGTGAGGCTATGGAAGAAGAGGACTTGGCTCTGTGGACAGAAGAGAGACGGAACGTGCACCCCTGGGTTCTCCTGGTTCAAGTCCAAAGTGTGCCTCTCTCACTGTGTATTTCACAACACAGAAAAGCTCTCTTGGGTTTCAGTCATCGTCACATGAATTTCTGTCCAAACAGACATTTCCTGGGGCACTTTTGATCAAGCTTTTCAGTGTAAAGCTGTTTGCATACTTTGGAGAAACCCCACGTCTCACACCATCCTGTGGTTAGTTTGAGTGCCTGAGCACTTTTACCACAGCTCTCAGCTGCATGAGAATTAACAAGTTCTGCTTCTTGAGGAGAGGAAAACATCCCTTTTCTTGGATTTTTCCTTGAACAGTAAACAGAATTATAGGCATGGAAAGACACCCTCTGCCCATGCAAGCACCAAAACAGTCAGAGGACAATTCAGTGATCCCCACTGAATTAAACTTGTGTGGAAGGACACAAGATTTGATCCTTTCTGAGCTTCTAGATTGTGGTTGAAGAACATCACAGATGTACATTTCTCTCATCCCTTTTATCTTCAAGTCACCTGCCTCAGACCTCAGCTCTAAACCCCAGGAGCTCACAAGTTTTACCACTGTTTTAGCAGGTCTCAGCCTGCAGTCTTGCACAGGGCAGGAGCCTCTGCCCAGCTAATTATGGCACAGGCAGCACTTCTTTAAGAAAAAATTAAACCAGTGGTGAGCAATTGGTTGTCCTATGAGTGTATATCCCACACAGCTGCACCTCTTACAGGGTGAACTAGTTCTGCTAAACACAAGCTGTCATCCACCTGAGGGAGCAGAGATAGAATGTTTGTGATGGCAAAGGGTGAAAAGAAACCCCATGGAGGTGTTTGTCCATCCTACCAAAAGCTCTGTTTTCCTGTGAAGTGGCCCAAGCAGAACCCGGCTGTTGCAAGGGATTTTATGGGTGACTTCATCAAACTTATTTCCCCAAACACCTTCTCAGCTACAATTTCCTCCCTCGAGAGAGTTTGACTTTTAATCTAGAGACCCACTGTTTTTCTCTCAGTTCCTGAATTTGACTCCCTTTGCAAAACCAGTTTTGGCAGGCTCAGACAGAGGTTTGGCTCACTCAAAAAAGAGCCAAAGGCTCTGTCACCGTACCATAACTGACATGAAGTATTTACCAAGTGGTGCCTTCTCACAAATAATCCTTTTCCTTTGTTTACTTTACACACTACTAAAAAGCAAAGCATCCCAATAACACAGAGACTGGCAATACTTGTGAATGATGATAGAACCATCTGGTATCAAAGAGCACCAAAACAGAGGAAAGAAGGATGCTCAGCCCTTCATAGACTGTGGCATCTTGATCCAAAATGCTCATATTCATATAGAATACCTTCCCAGAAGGTCTCAACAACAGTGAGAGCCTGTACTAGAAACCTTTGTTCCTAATCTTAATAAATACAGATGAGAGAAAAAAACCCAAATAACTCCTAAATTAGAAGACTTCAACAGAAAAGAGAAAGAAGAAAAGTAGTTCTGTTACTTTCTTTTACCCCCTCATGTGTTCCACACAATTCATTAAGCAACATCAAGCCAAATTTCTGTTGAAAAAGGTCTTGGAGAAATGAACCAGTGACTATAAACAAATAGGTTTGAACAAATATAGTCCTTCTTAGTTATTTCTTGGCTTTGGTAATTTGTTTTTGTTTTAAAGCAACGTGACAGCTTCCAATAGCAAACACAAGCCTGTCAGGGACATTTCACTGTGACTGAAAGACTGAACACCCCTGCAGACATAGAATATTCTTCTTTCACTACTACTGCTGAATATTTTGGAACACCGATGACTTGTCCAGCAGCCCCAACTGTAGCCAGATGTTATCGGGTTTTCAATATGATAATCTGGAGCACTCTGGAAAGTGCTGAGGTTTTAGGGAGAAGGAAAGCTTATTTTTGGTTTTATTACAAATTTAAAGTTGGTGGATATTTTTCCAGGCATCATCAGTTACTGGGTTCAAGCTCTGTAGCCCACTACAAAGTTTCAGAAAAGCCTGAGGAAAAAGGCAAGCTTATCCTCTTTTTCCCCCACATTTTTTTTTTTTTCCTACCCTGCCTTAAGAGTGTTATCAGCAGGGTAGATTTAAATGAAATCTCAGACTGGCATCTTGCTGACCTCAATCCCAGCTGGCTAAACCCTTGCAACACGCCTGTCCTTGGCATCTACCAGAGAGCAGACACCAATCCAACTGCTTGATTACGAAATGGAGAATCTGGTATGAGGAACTAGAGCCATTCCACTGTCTGGAACTCTGTTTAAAAGACAGCTTAATTTCTCTCTCTCTCTGGTACTTCATTGACAAGAGCAGGCTTGATATCTCAATCAGGGCAGCACAACACCACAGAGGATACTGTGCCTGCAGGACTGCCTATACCACACACTTGAGAAGGAAATGCTACTGCTACCACCAGGTGATGCTTGTTTTAAAGGGACCTCCGAGTTTTAAAGCACAGACTGAAACATCTCGTACCACTTCCTTATCAGGAAAGGACCTTTTTTCAGTTGCTTTTCAAAACTTAAGATAGAACATCAGAGCATCACTGTCACGTTAATAAAGACAAGTTACAAAACTATTTAAACAACTATCGTGTGTGTCACCACACTCACCTGTCACACAAACAGAACAAAACAAAAGCGAGCTCATTACCTGTACTCAAAACAATTTGACTGTCCTCTGTCTTCCCTTCAGTTATGGACTCAGTGACAGGCTCCCCTTTCCGACTCACGATCTTTGCAAAGCCGCTGGAGAGAGAGGAGAAGATGCCGCGGATGAAGTAGCCCTGCTGCTCGGCGTCCAGCGAGCGCACGGCCTGCAGCGACGGCCGCGCGGCCCCGCTCCCGCCCTGCGGCACGGGCTCGGACAGCGAGCGGCTGAAGGGAACCCGCAACGGCCTGCTCCTTGTCGGGAAGAGTGGCTCAGGTGGGTCTTCCTGGAGATTGTCAGCACTGCTAGCATCCATGCTTGCAGAACTTTTACCGAGACTTGGGTCACTGCATTGCCCTTTCAAACTGGAGGAGGCCGCTCTTCTGCTCACCCTCCAGGGAGGCCAAGGATGTGTCTGCCACCTGTACGCTCCAAGAGGTTTCTCTGAGTCAAAACTCATCTGTTTATTCAACTTCTTGCTTTTCATTCGTTGGTACCAATGATAGTCCTTCAAGGCAGCTGTGCCAGTGTCTTGTTCTGACAAAGATCTTCTGAAGGTCCTGGGAGAAAGACTATGATGCTTTTTGAAAGCACTCATTTTCACCCTTTGGACTCCGGGGCTTCAATTACATTCCTTGTTGCTTAGTAGTCACGTAGCTGTAGTTCCTCACTCACCATTTTACATCCCCAGTTACTTTGTTCATGGCTGTGAACTGCAAAGCAGCAGAGGCTCTTCCTGAAGACCTTGAGCACCAATCCCAGAACCAGGCATTCCTACATCTCCACAAGAAGGACGTGCCCTCACCTGTAGCACACCAACTTCTAACAGCACATGAAGCCTTGCTGAGCTTGCTATCGCTTCCTGGGCTGTCACATTTCTCCACCAAGCTCTCAGGAAATGACTAAAAGAGCCCAGCAATGAAAACCCACAGTGCTGTTCTGTACCAATCACACTTCACTTTTTTCAGTCTACATTAAAGATTTGGTTAAAAAAAAAAAAAAAGGAATGCAAAAGTACTTTGCTCTAGAGACACAGCAACGTCTCAGAAAAGCAATGAAAAATTGCAGTAATCAACTAAGAGTCATGCACGTGTTCTTCAGTTAAGTAGCAAAGTATATTACTATATGTAGTTAAGTATAAAGTTTCTATTTACCACAGGTATGTTGTATCACTTAAGAGTACCTCAGAGCTGCCTTTTAGAGAAAGGTAATACAGGCAGATTCATCAGAATCGAGTGCTGGAAGCCCAAGACAGGAAAGCAAAGAGGAGGAATGGAGGAAGGAGAACAAACCCTGCAACTCAATGCAGTGAGAGTGTAAATACATTGAAGGGAAATAAGTAAAGAGGAGGAGAGAAGGGTGGGTGGGACTTCACCAAACACAGACCAAAGGGAAGGGTTTGAGGCATGGCAAACAGAACAGGGTAGCAGGAAGATACTCCTTTTTCTCCTCCCCCTTTCTTCCCTTTTTAAACAGCAGAATAGGGGATTATTTTTTATAAATCTAGTTGCAATAAATGAGATGGAAAAAATAGTCCTATCTGCTTAACCAAGAGGAAAAAACCCTCTTGCCTTCACTACAATTTAAGAAACAGCTGACCGTTCTAAAATCTCATAAAGAAAATATCCGCTGGTGAACGAAGAACACACTTGCCAAGTTTTAGACCAGAACACTTAAATCTCAAGTCTACACAAATCCCTGAAAATAGGGGGTTTATAATGGAAATGCTGACACACCCTTGGCAATAAAGTAACAATGAAAACTACTCCTCTGGTTAAATAAAATGATAATCTGGTCTGGCAAACCAATAAAGCTTAACTGACCCACTATGGGATCCCGCCTTTAAGCTAGGCTGCATTCATCAGCCAAAGTACATTCCTGACAGCTGCAGATGCAAAAACTTCCTTACTTATGTGTATATGTGGGAAAGGGTACCACTGCTCCCTAGAACAGAGAGGGAGTGACCCTAAAACCTCCTTCAAATCAAAAAACAATTTCGCTACTCGGTAGCAAGTAAGACTTTTCAATTATAAATGACAGAAGCAACAATCTAAAAATGACCATGTTTAAAAAGCCACAACAAATAACCCCAGAAACAGAAACAGCTTGGACACTGCCATGAAATTTCTGCATCAAATGATGCTGCCTCTTGGGCTTTGTCAACATCACACTGCTCAGAACATGTCTGGAGTGACAAAATGCACCTATACCACACCTCTGCTACAATTTCCATCCAGAGCAATGAAGAGGCACAAGCAGTGAACGCAGAGATACTGGTACTCCCGTGAAAATGAGACACAGACTTCACCAGAAAAGAGCTGGCTTTTGTCTTCTGCTTCTTGATCCCAGGGGTTGTGATCACCTTTGGCTGCAGCCCATCTAGTCCCATGGACTCACACAGGTTCTTTAAAGTAACTCCTGACTTGACCCTCATCTATTGCTGGCAGCTGTTCTCCTCCTTGATCCCTTTCACCAAGCGCAGAGGCCACAGGTGTCCATGTTTTCAAGACTGAGGCAAAATCAGAAGCACTGAGAACCCCAGAGTTTTTTTGGGTCTGCTGTTACTGGGTCCCCCACCCCTTCCAGCAATGGGTCCTCCTTCTCCCTGTTGAGCCTTTTGCTGCTAATGTGGCAGCAGTTCTTTGCCCAAATGCTTTGAATTAGGCAGGCTGGTAAAGCAGGCTTTGTGGAACTTCAGGAGTATGAATAAATCCGACAGATGATGATGTGGTTGGCTCCAGTGGCACAAGCCATAATCAGCAGGGAAAGCTGAGAATGTGAGGCAGGTTTCTGGTCAGCTTTTCAAGCTCTGCTTCCATAAGTTTCCACTAACACATTGACATCTCCTTTTGGGCTGGGAGCACAGAAGGGCAGGAAAGGACAGAAAACGCAGACAGACGGTGCAGGAGCTGAACTTCTCCTGGGGTTGCTTGCTGTGGATTTCTAGCGTGCTTTGTGACTCCTGCTGATCTCTGCCAGGCTGGGCACCCACAGAGACTCCTGAAACAGCCCTTACCTGCCCTATCAGAGCACTTGGTACCCCTGAGGAATGAGTCAACTCGGATACTATGACCCCAGCAGCACCAAGGCAGGGATTTAGCACAAGAGCACTCTGGACAGGACAGAACTTCAGACAAGACACCAGCCTCTGCATGAGGACAGAGATGATCACCAGGATTCTCCCCTCCTTTTTCACCAGCATCCTGTGGACACCTGACTGTACAGAAACATTACTCCATCCCCTTCCAAATACAGCTGGCATTGCATTGATCATTGACTCACACAGACCACCCATTTCAGCAAGGGAACACGCAGAAAGATTAACCACGTCTCAAGTTACAGCACAAAGCAATGTGCAAAACCAGTTATGGGTTAACTGCTACTCAAAACTATTTTTATTGGTGTGGCCAGGGGTTGGACCACAGCCCTGTGCAGACCTAACAATACAGAGAAAGGCTTCAATAAGCACTCTACGTGAAGCCCAAGGACATCAAAGTCACAGTTTAGTTTAAGTTTGAATAATATTGAGAAGGCTTTTTACTTTTTTTTCTACTTCTGGTTTCACTTTTTATTTCATGTTACCACTGCTCAGAAGAACACATTTTGTGATCAAAGGAACGTTATCCTTGGCCTAGCTGAGGTTTCACAGTGTACTCTAGAGAGGGTTAAAGGGCCTTTCTCAAAGTGCTTCTAAAAAGGCAGACAAGGTTTACATGTTTATTAACAAAAACAGTGACAGACAAGTTTGCTTAGTCTACTAATAAGACAATTCTTTAAAACAGTTTAACTCAAAAATTTTAGCCTGGGCTTCGAGTCAAACTGATCTCTCCCTTCCTTACACATACCAGCAGCAGCAACAATGATGTTCAAAAAAACCTTTTGTCTACACTATTTCAGTGCCACTGAGTTAAAATTTGTCTCAAGTGGCTCCAGCATTTCTTGTCTCCACAGAACATGCAGCGAGTAATCCAGAAGGCAGAACTTTCTCCTTGATCCCCAGTCCAGTTACTGAGGCTCCAGTCCAGTCCTTCCAGAGCAGCAGTTTATCCTGGGAAGCATTTCACAGTCTCAGTATCACAAAGAAATCAGCTCACAGCAGTGACTGCCACTGTATTAGTGATGTGAGATCCCAGCCATACTGAGCCACCCACGCAGCTGTCAGCAGGTAAAATAATGTCAGGGGAAGAAATGAGTTTGTCAATTAAGTTGAGAAAATCTGAAATATTTTCAATCTTGTTTTTAATACCAACTGCCTACAAACGTGATCCTCCACCAGAAATTTTTCTCAGTTTTCTTTTTTTTTGGTAGTGTTTGCAGTTCATAGTGCCAAATCATTCATTTAGCTTTTCAGAAAATTACTGTTTTCTTCCTAACAATCCAGTCACTTAATCATCACATTTGACATGTTTAACAGCATTTTATTTCACTTCTCCTAGATATTTAAGTAATTTATGCACAAAATGCAGATTTGCTATGCTGGAATGTAACTGTATTTCAGCTTTAAGATTGTATTGGGAAAACAATCTTTCTTAACTTTATAACATTTCCCAGAAAATATACACAAGCAGCCTTACATTTGCACCGAGCATATGAAGATAAGTCTTTGCCAAGGGCCTCCTGTGTGGGAATTCTATTCTCCACCATTCAGCTCTCCAGAAAAAAAAACTACCCAGATCTACTGCAAGGAGCTTCAGCAATTTCTCAGAGTATGTTGTTTAATAAATACTACCAGGCAATTAAAAAAATAAAAAAGCAATACCACAGAAAACCCCAAGTGCACCATTGCCAAGCAGCTGGAAGGAGAACCTGGCTCTGATGTTACAAATTAATGTTTAATGCTTGCATGCTCTCTGGAAGCTGTCTAGTGCTTGAGTAAAGGCACTACAAAGAGTAAAATTTGAGTTCATAGCTTATGTTGTAAAAAAAGGATGAACTGCAATCTCCCATGACCAAACTGCTCCATTCTAAATTAGTTTTGGACCAAACAAACTTACCAGCTTCTCATTTTTTTACCAAGACATGGAGGGAAAAAGGGGAAAGAAGAGAGTTAAAAGAGAAAAAAAAAAACCAAAACCAAAATGCCACACAACCATCAACATCCATGATAATCCTGAACATTTATTCATCACACTTGGTTTTAACCAAATCCTCTCTTTTAATTGAGAAAAATTAGCAGGCTAAGCAAATATCACTTCTGAAAAGATCCCAGCTTAAGTCCCCAACAACCAGCCATCAAATAAGCTTTAACCTGTAGAAAAGCAAATCAAATTGCACCCTATCCTCCCCAGAGGAACCAGAAGGAATACAGAGGGTCAGAGATCCTGGATTTAGCAGTCTAGCTGCCCTTAGCTCTTCTCCCATTTAAAACTAGCCCAGTGCTCGGTGCATTGGAACAGTTCATGGAGGAGTAATCAATATATAAAGCAGGAGTGAACACAGAAGTTTCCTAATTGACCCAACTTGACATGTAGTTAAATAGCACAGAAGATGAAAGATTTTTCCTTCCCTTTAAATTAGAGACTTTTCAAAATATTAAGTTTTGTTTATGCAAGGCTAAGTAATTAATGACCTAACATCCCCTTCCCATCTCCTATCACCAAGATGCATCTGTTTCCCCCTGCACCATTTCCTGCAGGTGGATATGACTTTTCCTCAGCTCAGGGCAGACCAGTGCACCTGACTTACTCGACCTCTTAATATTTAGTGTTAATTAATGTTTAGAAGTTACACAGAGGACAAATGAAACAGCACCTTAGAAATTGTTGCGTTTGGGGTTAGAGTGAGTGGGAGAGTGAGGCTTGGAATTGGTGTGGCTGGAAGACAGAGATCCCTTACTGAGCCCAAAGCAGAGCTCCTGAGAGCAAAGCTGCCCCACGTGCCTCTCACAAGCCTGGAGCTGGCCAAGCCTTCAGTGAGCACGCTGCAAGCTCACCTGTCCCACATAAATCAAGATATGCTGTTTTCACTATCACTATGCTGAGACTGAAGTGCCTCTGAGCAAGCTAAATGGTGACAGAAGAGCATTTAAATGCCACAGAGCACCTCACCTAAATTCTGGTGTCAAGGCAGGCTGTAACTGCTGTCCCCACGATTGCAAGCCCAACCTGTCACTACAGCTGCAGCAAGCCAGCCTGACCCAGCTCTGCTTTTGCCATGGTCTAGTTTCTGAAGGCAGGTACTGAAAACTCCTCAAGACACACAGGAATTTCCACCTGAATATGAGGAAGAAGTTCTTCACTGTCCAGTGACCACACACTGGAAGAGATTGACCAGAGAGGTTGTGGAGTGTCCCTCATTGGAGATATCCCAGACATGTCTGGATGCAACTCTGTGCTCTGGGATGACCCTGCTTGAGCAGGAAGGCAGGATCAGATGACCCCCTGTGCTCCCTTCCAACCTGACTCATGCAGTGATTCTGTGATTTCTGCCCTCTAATTCCTTGGCAAAACCACTACAATTTCTCTGCTGATACAAACTCCCCACGTGAAAGTCTCCTGGTTTCATTTTTCCATGCTGTTCCCGTGATCTGCATGAGAAGCTGCTGCAGCCCTGTCAACTGAGCAGAGCAGAGAGAGATAATATAAATTTATGAGATGCTGGGCTTTGGATGGATGCCAGGAAACGTTAGCAAGAAAACCTCATTTCAATACATCGCGAATAAACCTGTAGAGCGGCGATGCCAGGTTTTAATTTCACTAGCAATCTTTTGTTGTTGTTGTTGACGACCAAACACAGCTTGTGCCAAGTTTGAAGGGCCATAAAAATGTACATTTAAGAGCCAGCCAGACACAGGCAGTGGCTGAGCCCACACACAGCTGCGAGCCACGCCAGCCAGCCAAGGATTTCAGCAAATAAATAAATGCATGACCTGGAGGTAAACACGCTGGCAACTACTCTGTAACAGCAGAATGACCTGTGTGGAGGGAGTGGAGGCACTCCCCTCAGAAATTTGGGGAGATTTAGGGATTTCTGTGAGGAAGGAGAGCCCTCAGCCCTGGCCTGGGACACAGCTGCTGCCACAGGTCTGGCTGTTCTGTGGCTCAACACTGAGCTGTGACACACACAGGGAGCTCAGGCTAGGGGAAACCCTCTGGAGCCACAGATCACCAAGCAGAGCCCCTGGAGAAACACAGCTGCACTGACCTACCCCACTGCCAACTTCTGCAACTCTACAAATAAATCAATATGTTTATATAAATATATAAATGTCAACTGCATAAAGAAAAAAGCTCTTATGCCCAGCCTGACATTCATTTCTTTATGATTACAGGTTGGGTTTAGTACCATGAGAAATATCATATACAAGCTGCTCATTTCAGTTTGTAATAGCCTTGGTTTTCAGCAGGCAAAATTAACTCCCCATCACCCCTCCTCATTCCCAACTGAAGTGTTTGGGATTTTTGTGGAGAGAGTGGGGAAAAATCATCACTGCTGCGATCTTAAAGCAAGGGTTTTACCAGCAAAACACAGTTTTATTGCTAGATGTGATCCCTGTGTTCATCAAACCAATCACAGCCTAAGCTACTAGGGGAGGAAATACATTTATAGTATATATGCAACTTAATGGATTAACATCCCAAAATGGTCCTGGTAACTATGCCCAAATAGCAGGTGCATTTATTCAAACTTTCCAGCCTTTATTTTTATGGAACTAGAAAGGAACATATCCTCACTGCAGACTGCTGCAAAAATAAGACCTATCAACTCTCCACCAAGGATGTTAGGAGCTGGGTTTATAATTTCATTCTGGATATTTTTTAATCAGTTGCTGTAACTGTTATTTTATTTATCTTTATTTATAATTTATTATCTTATTTTATCCTTTTTTAGATAAACTATCTTTATATCAGCAACTCCTTCACACAATACTAGTTTTGTAAATAAATTTTAAAATGTAAATATATTTTAAAAGCTTCTCATACTCTGGAAATCCCACTGTAAGAGCCAACTGGCAGCAAAAGATAACCACTAGCTAATTGACAACACTCTTCAAAATCACTAGAGAGTGTACTCTTACAGTGTATATAAACAAAGAACTTTAGCAACATGCATAATTAAATTATTGCATTTATCATCTAAACACCACCAGTAATAGAAATACTCTGTCTGCTGTGACAACCTTTCAGACTGAATCCAACCATGAGCCCACAACTGTCAAGTGCACCACTAAGCCATGTCCCTAGACAGCAAAACACAAGGAAGAATTTACAAATCCAGATTATTTTAGGCTCTGAAGTTAGGTAGGGAAATTCCTTGAGATGGATGAGAAATATCCTAATACCCACCTTGCAGCCCCATCTGAATGTTGTGTTAATATCAGCAAAATAAAGTGTAACAACTGACAACAAATCAGTGACAGCTGGAATTTAGGATCAAACCTTCATCTAAATAGAGAAATAAACTCCAGAGAGGAAAGATTAAACAACCTAGTATCTCAAAATACCAAAAGTCTGAAATGAAAACACTTAGGAGCAGCATGGGAAAAAGGTCTGTGTAAAATTCCAGGTGCTACAGCACTGCACTGAGAAAGTAGTAAAAGAAACAACCAAAAAAGAAATAATAAAAAAGAAGAGATGGTGGGGCAGGGAGAAAAAAGAGCATTTCTTAAATGTAAATGACCTTCTGAGCAGCAGAGATTTCTCTCCACGGGTTGACTGTCAGGAACAGCCTTTGTCAGGGCAGAAACCACATGTCAGGGACAGTGATGAAGATGTACCTGCTGCCAGGCCTGGAGGAGATTGCAGCACTGCCAACAGAGCCAAGGGATGAAGCAAGGTGACCTGCAGGCACCAAAAGAGCACGGAGAGAGAGAAAGGAGCACACCCTCTGTGGATGAAGCTCTGTGCTTGCAATTTAAAGAATGATTAAAGATGTCCAGTGTAGGACATGGCTTGTGACACAGCATGTGATCTCTGAGATGGACCTGTGTGTCCTAGCACTGGCCTGGGAATTTCAGTGTACAAAAAGATTCTCTCCCCAAAAGGGAGAGGTACAGGAGAATTTCAAGCTTGAAGGCACAGGAAGGAGGGAGGAAGAGAAAGAAGATAATTTCTCTTTCACAGACTATTTAAGGAACTAATTTGTGACACCTGCACACGCTTCCTCACCACAGGACAAAACGAAGAAGTGGACATTGTGGAAAAGGATTTCATGAAGCACAAATCATTGCATCCCAGGCAGGGTCCCAGGCCACCAGGGCCACCCTCAGCACTGCTGTGGGTGTCAGCTGCACATGGAGCCCCATCCTTCAGCAAGCCATGCACAAGCACTTCATCTCTTTTGTGTCTTTTCATTCATTATTGTGGTACCAGAGATCACTTCTGTTTCAAGCTCCAAAATGACTGGTTTTGTTTCATTAGGTGTGAACACCAGATGACTGGAACTGTCTCTCTCTGAGGTCAGTCCTTCCCAAATTGAGCACAGTCCCATTTGTAAGTCTGTGTGAGCAAGACTTTCGGTAGGCAGCCACGGTTCAGCAATCTCTTTTAAAAAACTACATTCTCAATTATTTTCATTGCAAAAAAATGAAATTTTAACCAAAAGGTTTAATGGAACCATGAAAAAAACAAAGGAAACAAACCCCCCAGAACTGCATGCTCTTGCAGTTGACATTTCTGAAATGCCTTTTTTTGTTTGTTTGTTTTCTCACTTCTTGGGTAAAAGGGAAAATGAGCTGATATTTGCTGTTTTTACCTTAACCACACTAGCACTGTTAGTAAACCATGCTCCATCCTCACCAAGCAGCATGGAACTGCTGTGAACAATAAAGTCTGACTTTGAAATTGTACCTTGAAGTCTCAAACCAACCTGCCAACAAGTCCAGAATATTTGCTCTAAATATAAAACACAAAGGCACTCTGGGTTTTATAAAGACACAAGCAACCACCAGAGTTAGACTAAATTAATGAGCATGTGTGTTCCAATTCCAACAGACAGGACAGCACCCGTCTGGCTTCACTTAGGAACTTGTTATAATCCCTGCCTTATAAAAAGGTTTTTACACATATGAAACACTCATATACCAGTGAGACATAAAATCAGGATGTAATCAAATCTCCACAGTTTTATGTACAAATCCCTCGGGACTTTAAGCTGCAAAACCAAACGTGAATAATTGCATCTCTTTTCTAATAAAGACCATGTGCTCTGGGGCATGAGTACACAAGTTTTCAAGATCTCTGCATAATATTTTTGGAGGTATTTCTACTTCAAATAAGCAATCCAGTTAAGCAGAGATAAACACGCACACACATCAGTGACCTTGCTCAAACAATGCACCAATAACTGTGATAAATCTGGTTGCCAAATCTAAATATAGACTTTCAGGAAAAAACAATGGAGTTTGGGCAGAAGAGGCCTTCTCCTATTTACTGTTTACCTAATTATCCAAATGAATGTGCAGTTTGGCCTCTCTCCCCTTTTGGAGCAGCGTGAGCACTTTCCCAGTGGGAGCCAGGAGAGCTCTGGCTGTTACTGGAATCGCAGCGTGATCCGGCACATTCGATGCTCCGAGTGCACTTGGTGCAATTTCAAAGCTTGTCTCACAGTTTGGGTATGTGCACACTCTGCTTCCCCCAGACAGCCCCATGCCTGACACAAGGCAGATAGGCACTGCAGGACTGAGTCACTGCTACAGAAACAGGCTTTTAAAAAAAATTCTTAATTTTTTTGTTTTTCAAATGGGAGGAGGAAGAAGAAAAATCCCATTCAAAACCCACTCTTAAGTTTCCAACTTCGGGTGCCCAAGCAGGAAACAAGGGGAGGAGGGAGCACAGGGCAAAAGGAGGAGGAGAAAGTTCTATTCAGGGTTGTATTTTTAGACTATTACTAATTTTGTTTTGTCACTGTGCTACAGAAGCTAGACCTGGGTGAATTAATGCAGCATTATCCTTTCTAATTTTTGCTCTGTCCAGGCTGCAGTCTAAACGTAATCTCCTTACATGGGACCTGGCAGGGCATTTGTTCCCCCTGCCCTGCTGTGGCTCATATCTTTCCACCAGATATTCCTGCCTGCAGCACACATCCAGCCATGTATTCCCTCTCTTCCCCAAAGCATGTAAAAAACAAGGAGAATTTCCCCCTTTTGTGTTTGGAAACAAAAATCTATGTACTGAGGACACCAAACCTGAAATCCTGATTTGTTGTGAAGTACACCAAGATAATGGGATTTATAACCACAATGTATGGGAAGGAACACCACTGAAATGCTTTTCCTTCTTGCTAAAAATACATCTTAAAGTATCTTTGCCCTTCTTGATTTATGGATATTTATAAGCCAAATTTTGTTGGGCAGGCTGAGGCTAGAGCAGAGAAATCTGTGCCCTCTATTCCCTGCTCTATTTTAGTCTGTAATAGTTATGCATCCCATTTATTCTTATTGTTTCAAAGCAAGTTAGTTTTAACTTGTATTTTTTAAACAAGTTTCTCTCCCCAGCTGTCATTATTAGGGTCACTGTCAACCTATTTTTTTATTTCCTTTCTCCATGTTTGCACAGCACGGGCCCAACCCATTTGTGACTTCCCTCCCCAGATGCAAGTTGCCACACATAGATCAATTACACAGAAATACAATGACTTACAGTACAGAAATCATTGGGGAAAAAACAAACATATGGACCTCAACTTATTTATAAATATCTTCAAAAAGGAGCCTGGAAACATCCCACCCCAAGCTGGCAGTGCACAAGGCAGAAGTGGTGGGGAGTGGCAAGGGAAGAGGCAGACAGACAAGGATTTTATTTTTTGTCTTATTAAAGTTTTGTTTTATTCTTTCCAGAAAAACAAGAAAGGCCAGGAAATCCTCAGAATTTGGCATTCCCAACACCACCTCTTTAGATGAACACAAGGTCCTCACTTCCTGCTCCCTCCTCATTTCACAGCAAGTGAGGACAGAACAGGACAATGCCAACGTCAGAAGTGCTACAAACAGAGAAGAAGCCCTGTAAGCCAACCCTGTGCCAAATTTGGGTTATTCTATTTATTTCTATTCCATACTAATGTATCCAGGTTTCTTTAACTATGAAAACCCAGGTCAGGTCTTAAGAGTCACTGAAGTTCCTCCTACACTTCTCATCTCTGGAGCAAAGATTAACTGGCCCAGCCTCCTGCAAAATAGTGTCTTCTCTGACCATCAGCAGCCAGAAGAATTTGGGGGTAGAGATGGTTAAACAGGAAGGAAAAAGGAAAGGAAAAGATCCCAGAGCTCAGAACAAGCCTCTCCCCACTGCTGTAGGGGAAAGGAGGGGACACAGGAACCCAGTTAGTGCTTCTCCTGCTCACACCAGGCATGGAAAAATAGGAAAGATGATGGAACACATACAAGTCCCCTTTCCAACCCATGCCTTAGGCTACAGCTTTGGAACAGCTCATTGAGGTGCAGGAGGGCACAGAGTGCCAGGCACAAAGAGCTTTAGACTAAAAGGTGCTGGTGCTCAGGATTGACACAATTTTGAGACCCCTGAGAAGCTGCCGTGGTTTCACCATCATGCAGCTGGCATGATGTCCAGCAACAGGGGCCAAAACTCACCTCCCTGTACAAACACACCTTTAGGGACAACTGAAACCAGAACAAAATCAAGTTCTTCCTGTCTGAAAAGCTGTCAAGCATATCAAGTCCTTCTTTTACCTTCTTGACTGTCTAGAAAACTGACAAAAGAAAACTGATTATTACTCTGGAATAAACTGTAGTAGGCAGGCTCTGGCACAGGGTGCCCAGAGAAGCTGTGGCTGCCCCTGGATCCCTGGCAGTGTCCAAGCCCAGGCTGGACAGGGCTTGGAGCACCCTGGGATAGTAGAAGGTGTCCTGCACATGGCAGGGATACATGGTGGAACAAGATAAGCTTCAAGGTCCTTCCAACCCAAACCTTCTGGGATTCTATCATAAATTCCTCTACCAGATGCAGCACCATCACCGTGGGAAGCTGCACATCTGCCATCTAACTTTTGGATTATTTCAGCTCTCACAGATGAGCAAGAAATTACTGATACCAAAGTACTTGAAAAGAGTTGATAGTACTACAGATATTTACTATCCTACAGTAAATATACAGTTGCTATTACATTTTAAAAAATTTTAGTTGTCAATATCTAAAATAACTCTAATTCAGTCTTTAGCTATAAAGAGTTCTCTTAACAAGCTCTCTTTTGAGTCTGCAATCTAAATCTTTCCTTTCTGGATCCCTAAAGATTAGATGCAGGCCATATTTCTGATGAACAGAAGGCATGAGCTCCTCTTTCTCTGTCTTCTTATTTATTTTGTTCCCCATCATCCACAGATGATGTTCCCCAAGCAGCTGAGAAATGGAATGCTCTGTTCCCAGAGCCAACACATGAGTCACTGTGTACTCACTAGTCAGGGTACAAGATCTCCCAACACTTTCCCCCCAAATCCCAACCACTTTGCAAACTTCTATTGTGCCTAAATTAAACAGCTTTTGTTATCAAGTGAATAAAAATTCACATTTCTTGCCAAGCCACTAAACCACATTTAAATGGCAGAATGTACACCCAATTTAGCATTTCTTAGTGGTTTAGGTGGAAATTCAGATATGCAGAGAATGACTCTGCAAAGCTGCAATGGTCATCTTGACAGAAGGAGGATAAGGAAGCCTGTGAAGTCCAGAGAGAATCCAACTCCACATTTACTGGATCTCAGAAGTACAGGCAAAGGCCAGCAAATCCAAAACTCCCTGCTCCCACTGGCTCCTGTGCCCTGCAGGAGCTCTGGCTGGCAGCTGACCTTGTAAGAGCACTTTGTTGTTCTGAGCTGTTTAAAACCTTTCACTTTGGTGCTTGTGGTTTTACAATTCCACAGTTTCAAGGGCTCATCAAAGGAACCTGTAAGCAAAGGTGGGAAGCCACAAATACCTCTTAAACTGGCTTTGTTAACTAATCAGTCTGCAGTGGAATTTGAAGTCTGCAAGAAGTTTTCCAGAAATAGTGCATGATTTATGCAGAGATGATTGCACATCAATTTCTTATTCAGAATCTTTGTCACATTCACTGGGAAAAAAGTTGGGTTTATTTCTGTCCTTCATTCTTCTACCCTACTGGGTTCTTTCAGTTGCTTTTCCCACTTACTCTCCTCTGCTCTTCCCAGGCAACAAACTATCAAACACAGCCAATAAATGGATTAAATCCCACAAGCTTTCCTGCTGTAGTCATTGTACTTTTCACAGCTGAATAGTCCATATCCATCCAATTCCCATTTACAGGGATTGATCACTGAATTGAACAGGAGAGTTCATCCACCTGTACCTCTGCTCTCAGCCTATTTTTGAAAGTCCTTCTCATAATCACAACTCTAGACTATCAAATGAATCACAGTTCAATAGATTCAATACTGAAAAAAATTTCTATTCCAACATCAACTTACATTTTCTCTTTTTAAAGCTGGCAGTGAAAGAATATTAAAATAGAAGCTGCAGTTCTTTTATCATTAAGACATCTAAATTGTGTACTACATAGATATTAAGGGAATTTCTGAATGAACCAGAAGGTGGCAATTTCTGGGTAATCCCACCAAAGCCAGAAAAGGCAGGGGGAAGGGAAATCACCACTCTCACATTCTTTTCCTATTATTAAATGCAATACAATTAAATGCAAGGGTTCCCTGTAAAATAACTGAAGCCAATCACCCCAAACTACACTAGAGGGAAAATTAGGCAGAATTTATGCAGCAATGCAGAAGAGAATAGTGACACACAACACAACATCTCTCTAAAGCATGAATAAATGTGCATTTAAAGCTCAGAAGCTTAGAGCCAGAAATAAGAGGCAAAACAAGACAGAGAGAGAAAGGGCAAGGGAAGAGAAGAGAAGGAAGAAACATGTGCTCATTATCTCAAGAGCTTAACTCCAGAGATTCCAGGAGGAGTAAAGAAGCAGCAAAGAGATTCCAGCGCAGCAGCTTCTGACACAGACAGGTCTAATGCTGCCATTAGCTCGCCATACACATCTGAGGATTGATGTGGAGCTCTTGAAATCTGACAGGTAGAAAGCTGCAATTTAGCAAGAATAGTTATTTAAAGCACTTACTCAGGAAAAAGCTGAATTTAGCTCAAAGAAGAGGCCACTGCCTGTGACTGCCCCAGAAAATACCTAGCCATGGCAAAAATTTCATACAGGGACTTTTAAGACTTTAAAATCTACAGACACAATCAGAAAATGAATGTTTGTGTTTTTTCTGACTAGCCTAATTATAAGTTTCAGCCCCAGAGCTACTTTCAGTATTCACAAAACTCAGTTTAAATTCACTCTTCCTACTACCTAAGCTATCATCTAATTTGTTATCTCCTCTCAGGCCCTACTAAAACTGCAAGTGGAAACCTCATTTTCAAAACTAATTCTCTTACTGTTACCTGATAACAACCCTCAGGATTACAAATTTAATCACAATAATAACTGAATACACTGACAGGTGAATTCAAATACTTCCAGTATTTACATCAACAGCAATAATTAGTGTTTTGTCATGTCAGAAAGTGACTGCAAATTTACCTCCACAAGGAAAGTGACTGGAACAATACAAGTAGCAGTCCCTTACTGAAGGGAAGACACAGAGATACAAGAACAGGAAAAAGGCTACTTTTAAAATAAGGTACCTTCAGAGACAATACAATTTAGTGCCAAAGTGATTTATTACTAAACTAACATTTTTTTTTTAGAGGCTAAAATTTTTTCATTATTTAAAAAAAAAATTAAAATAAAAATGTATAGTAAGTTCCCCGTAAACAGAAATAGGAACTTGCTAAGATTTTTTACTTTACATGGCTCAACTTCCTCTCCCTCCTGCAATTATCTGTCTGCAGAGGAAATAGCACACAACATTCTGTGCCTGGCTAGGAGGTTCATAAGGACAATGAATATGGTAATACCATGCTATTTTTAAACAGATTCCTCTCTTTCTTGTTTTTTTTTTTTTTTTCTTTTAGTTTGTTTTTAAAGAATATTAAAAGCTGTTCTGCAGACAGGATTCTGATGGCTCCATGACAGAAGAATGCAGCACTCCTAAATGCAAAGCAGATTCAGAATATTTCTGACACCTGTGTGCTGCAAGACTGTCATTAAAGGAGATGCTTTTCTGAGTAAATATGTCCTATAACGTGTTCACTTGAAGGGGCAGCATAAATGTCACTGCACTCAGGTGATTCAATCCATCTGAAACTCCCTTAGCCATGGGTCTTGACATGACAGCTCAGGGGCTACCACCCTTAAATCCATACTGCTCCATATAAAGGAAGGGCTTTAAAAGGACTGATTTAAAGCCTGATTTAAAAGGACTCCCTGCTCTATATAAGGTCCCTGATTTATCATCCTCAGCACTCTCAGACAGAAGATATTCCTGATGCTTAAATAAAATTACCCAATATCCCTGTTACTACCATTATTTACCTGCCAACAGACAGAAATGTAAAGATGGTGCAACCATTAAGGCTGTTACTTTTCTGCTATTTGAGAGCTTTGATGTGACAACTTGAAAGTTCATTTAACAGCTCCTTGCATCCACTGTCATCCTGCAGAGCCTCCAGGTGATATGGCAGAGTCAGCTGTGGTGATGCAGCTGAAATAAGGGCTGTCATAGTTAGAAAACAAAGGATACTGCTTAGCTAAGTCCTTCTCAATAGGTTTTTGCTGTTTTGCTGCTCTTTAATGTGTTGAGTTTTCATTCCATTTGTATTTTTATATAAGAAAAACAATAATGTTCAAGAACAACCAACTTTAGCTGACTTAAAAGTCTCTTTAGCTAGGGCATGGCTCAAGCTTATTTCAGTTTACCCCAAATCCAAACAACACTATGCATCTTCTCTGCAGCTGTACACCAGCAGGCAGGCAAATTAAAGAGTATTTAAAAGTAGCAGGGATCTCAAGAGAGGAGAGAGAAATCCAGCAACATTTGTTAGTCTGGCAAAATGCCATTTGCTGATTCTGACCATGACATTTTATAACCTTTTTGTTTTAAATAAAGATCAAAACCTTAGGATGTTATGTTTCACCACCACTTCACAAAGTGCTCTCAAGTTCTCTGCCTTAACCAACCTTAAACATATTTATACATTAATAGGAATCATTAAAAATATTTCATTATAATTAAATACTGCATTCTAAAGGGGTCATTAAAAAAACCTACTGTCTCAAAGTATGTGGAATATAAATCCTGCTGAAATAGTATCTGACCACATCTGTTCTTATACAAAAGTCACCACTTAGAAGTCCCTTTTAAAGTCTGATATTTCATGTACTTCATTAATCCTGAAATCTCTGAAAGCTGCTGTAAGTTGTTAGTGGCTAATCAAATGCATAAATTGGGACCACACAAACCCTTGATCACTTTCAGATCTCCTTCAAGTAAATCTCTCCCTAACAACTAAGAATGAAAGAAAATATTATTTTTTAATGACATGAAAAGTGCTAAATAAAGAAGAATGGTCATCAAAGACTCTACTTTGTAAAGACAAAATCAGCATCTTTTGCAGCAGACATTTTATGTCGAAATTACATGTGACAATACAGAATAAGATGTAACTCTGTATTTTTGCTGCTCCCCACACCATAAACACTGGAAAAGAAACACTAAGTGTCATTTGTGCTTCTTTGTAATATTTCTTTCCTGAGCCATTTCTTTTTCCATCTGACTGCTAATTGCAGTGGTCCTTTTACCCGTGGGCTGGTATGAGACCTGGACAGCAGGCTGGGATTACAAATCAGAACCGAGGTCCCAGCACTCAACCCCCTGCAAATGCAGAAACCAGGCTGGCTTCAAGCACCAGCCTTCCCTGGGGCTGAATGAGTGCCTGTATTTACACACCCTCTCCAAGTGCTTTGTCAAGGGGTACACTTGTTCCAGGATCACATTCCCTTCACCTCATTCTCCCAGCATCCTCAACTTCCTAACATCTTGCAGGCATTTAAAAAACCCATTTAACACACCTCCCCACAGTGTCAACAGTGAGATTTAAGGAAAAAAAACCCCAAAACAACACAGCTCCCCAGGGGTTCTGAACTCATGCTGAAAGCTATCAAAGCCAAGGCTATTTACATGTTGCCCTATTGGCTGTGTTTCCCTCAACAAAGAATTGTTCTTTCAAACACTGATGGACTAAAACTTCTCTGAAGAAATGTACACAAGGTATGTACACAAAGTAAATGTGTGCTCTAGTCACTTAATTCCTGCTAGACTTGCCTATGAAAAAAAACTCTCTATGTTAATTCTCAGACTGACTTCAAGTGAAATTTCAAGTAGAACAATTCCATTCTTCTTATCCCTGAAGCAAGTAAAAGGGGCCTAGAAGAAACCTGGAGAGTGACTTTTGACAAGGGCATGTAGTGACAGGACAAGGGGGAATGGCTTCACACTGACAGAGGACAGGGTCAGATCAGATATTGGGAAGAAATTCTCCCCTGTGAGAGTAGTGAGGCCCTGGCACAGGCTTCCCAGAGAAGCTGTGGCTGGCCCTTCCCCAGAAGTGTTCAAGGTCAGGTTGGAGGGGACTTGGAGCAACCTGGTCTAGTGGAAGCTGTCCCTGCCCACGGCAGGAAGGTTGGAATGAGATGATCTTTAAGGTCCCTTCCAACCAAACCGTGGTCCTATGACATTTATTTTTACTCAGCTTCTTTTTGTAAAGACTGGTTAATTTACCCAAAGTCCCAAGCTATTTATAGAGAGATCAAGGAGATCTCCTCTACAATTTCCTGTATTTGTCACACGGCATCTGTCACAATGCAATCAAGGAGATTATTCTGTTTAAAGTCATATTTCAAGGCAGAAAGTCATGGATTCTGAGAAGTCCTGAGTGAGTAAGGAGAGATCAGTAAGTTTGGGCTAGAAGGGAATTGCATTTGCCAACAAGACCTCCTTCCCAGCAAAAGGCACATCCAGCTGTAACTTCTACACAAGAGAAGTGCTTGTGCCTACACTGACCCCTCCACACTCTCAGCTACAGCCCTGGGAGAGATGGGCAGCAGCCAATAACTCACACAAAAGTCCTAATTTCAAAGAACAACTTTTCATTAAAATTCACACACTGATAAAATTGGCACTCGGATAAACTTTATCACATGTGGCTCAGGTTGTGTCCTCCTATCCTTATCCCAGTCTGGAGCAAGGAAGTTGCCCCACTTCAGGAGGGCTGTTTCAGTCTTTGATTACTCACCTAATCAGTCCTAATTAGTCAGAGTCATTGAAGAGCCTTCTGCCCTACTAAAGAGTCATCCCTTCAGATATGGCACTGCAGAAATTGTTTCCTGCTGAGGCACTTTGGAGTGTCTGCTTCGCAGAACAGCAGCCTGAAGAAAGGTGCTTGCACCAGAAAGCCACAAGGCTAATAAAATCAATTCTTGACATTTGAGACAGCCTCTTAAAAACAGTCACTGGGTATGTATATAATGACACTCCGTAATTACACTAATTTGCACAATTAAGATCTGGATAAAGACCATAAATTTAAATGAAAAACCCCAGGCACAGGCTGGTGCTGCTACTGGAATATTTTAAAATCCAAAATATCCAACACTGCTGATGACAATTTCTGTAACCACACAACACAAGAGCACCTTACTAAAATCCAGAGAGATACTTGCCACCAAATCAAAAGAATAGGAAAAAAGCAATAAAATAGCTTCTTCTACAGCTCATCAGTGTTGTTTTCTTCTCAACCTCATCTTTTGGTGCAGTCACAACTGACACAACACTTTAAATGCTCCTGAGTGCGTGTCCCCTGCAAACTCCCCACTCCCTTCAAAATTTCCAAACTGGACAGACTGCTGCTGTTAGAGAGCCAAGCTAAGGCAGAAATCTCAGGGCAGGCTAAGGAACAGACTTTAAACACAGATTCACCTGGATAACCATCTTCTCCATGGACAAAGCCTTTGGCATTTTCAGGCTGCCATCTCACACTGGAGATGAGAGATGAAAACAACAGCAAAACCCAACAGCTCTCTGCCACATTTCTCCTCCCAGGCACCTAAACCCTTCTGAGCAGTTATCTTTCCCATCAGACAAGATGTTTCCCGTACTCACCGCTCCATGTCTTTGCCTGCATCAGCATCTTCCTCATCAGGCTTGCCATACTGGAATTTTTACCCGTGTTGCCTAAACCTGCTCAGGCCCAAACCAGGTGGAAGAGGTAAAAAAAGACACCTGCATCTTGTGCCTGCCAGCGCCGTGGCTTTTCCTGCAGAGGCTGCCCAGCGACTGGAGGAGCAGGGCTGAGCACACACGCGTGCACGCACACGCACAGGAAGCCTGGGACCGAATCAGTGTTAAACTCACTGACTTCCTTCTTCATGCTCCAGTATCTGGGCCGTAAACAAGCGCTGCACATTAGCTGAGCGAAGCCGAAAAGTCCAGCAGTGAAGGACAAAAGAAGGGAGTGGCTCCAGCAAGGAATAACTATTTTAAATACACAAACATCTTCCCATCAGATTAAAACTAGCTTTTAAATTAGGCAGATTCTGAAGCCATTGTTGTGACAGGGTAACTCAAGACAAACAGGAGACGCTGCTTCCTCCTCTGGAGAGGTCTCCTGGATTTCCAGGATGAAGCGTCCCATAAGCATTCTGAGTGCCTGGTCAAAAAGTGTCCATGAAAAGAGTTCCAGTCACTCCAGAGACAGAAGGCAAAGAAGGGGGAGGCAGATGTAGAAAGGAGCTCCCAGAAGAGGTACCACCAGCTACAGCTGCTGCACCTTGCAGTGCAGGAGCAATGGAGGGATGCTGAGCTTGTGTACAGGTCAGAGCACATGGCTTTGGCTACCAGCCTGCCCCACAAGCCAGCCCCCACCCCAGCTCTCCAGGAACAAGGTCAGCCTGGCAGAAATGAGTGTATGTGCAGGGATTTGGCAGGAGTCAAACACATCCTCCCCAACAGCGTTTCAAGCACAGCCTGCTTGTGTTCTGGGAGATCCCCACCTCACCACACAAAGCCTCAGGGGCTCCTTCAGCTTCCAATGGCTCTTCCCCACCTTTTTGCGCCATTTCCCTCACAGCATCTCCATGTCTGAGCAAACAGAGCACACACCAGCACACACCAAATCCTTTTGCACAGGTCCAGAGGGCTCTCACATTTGCTCCACTGCTGACAAAAAAAGCTCTGCTGATGGAGAAGAGAGCAGACAGGTCAAGTTCTACTGACCCAAGATGCTCCAAAGGAAGATGCTGATTTCTTTGACAATTCCACCGGCTCCCCAGCAGGTCTGTGCACTTGGCAGGCATGATGAGCAAGGGCAAGAAGAGCCCATGAGAGAGACAAGAGCAGCCAGTCGTGTCCAGCACTGCACTCACAGACTGTGACAAGCTGGGTGGCTCTGGACAGTGCCCTCCCTGGTGTATGAAGGGAGAGAGACACACACAGACTCTGCCCATTTGCTCTTGTCCAGCAGCAGCTCTCCACAGCTGCATCAGGGAAGCCTGCCACATCCAAGCATCTTTGGAGGGAGAAAGGAGGGAGGATGGACAGCAGAGTCTTGGTCCATCCCTGAGGGTCAGCCAAACAGTGACCATTCTCACCTTGGCTGGGACACAGACACAGCAGCCCTTCTGCTCACAGTAATCCAGTGCTGGGAAAATGCCAGTCCAAAGGTGGACCTTCCCCAACCATGTGGGGTGGGAAAGGCTTGGCAGCACTAGAGACTCCTCCTGTCTCTGAAAGCACAGCAGAGTTATAGCAGTTCTTGGTCTGGAGCCTTCAGCAGGCAGTGTCTTCACTGAAAACACCAATGGAAAAGTGCCTGACCTCCGTGTGGTTTCTGGAGCCAAGCCACACTGTGGCTGGTACAAAAGGCTGAGTGAGGAGAAAGCCAGGAGCTGGGCAAGCCTCAGCCTCAAGATGATGACAAGTGCCTGTCTGAAAGAGCTGCCATCCTGTGTGTTTTCAGATGTGCTTTTTATTTGTCCTTCTCTCAAAGACCACTTATTTCATAAAAGGCCTTTTTAACATCTAAACTAAAACACAGAGATCTGCAACTATTCAAGACCCTTTTTATTACCATCTTGCAAAGCTGGCTACTGAAGACCCCCATTTTTTCTTACTCTCTTAATGAGGCAACAACATATTCTTCTCCGCTCCTCTTTTCACCTCATCTTTCAAGAAATTAAATTCTTATAAAAGTAAAGTACAATTAAATTGCTGACATCCCTTAAGATTCACTGTGAGATCAAGGGGCTGGAGTCAAAAAAGAAACAGTGCTGCTCTCAAAACCAGAGAATTCACATGAATCTTTCCAGGTACTGTGGAGAAGTTTCACAACAACCCTCCACATAAGAGAAGCCCAGCTGCAGAGAGGCAAGGGAGCACAGGGCAAGCAGTGTGAAAGCAGAGTGAAAGCCCAGTGGCCTTTTGCTGAGAGGCTCCTTCTCTTCATTCCACCATCCAAGCCTGAAAAGCAACACTTCATTATGGAAGAACTGCACACAGTTTCAAACCTTCATTTCCACTCCAGCAGGAAAAACTTGCTAGCACATAAGAGTTGGACTGAGCAAACATCCCTCCACCTTTGTTCCCCTTCACTCGACTGGGTTTGGGTTGGAAGGGACTTTAAAGATTATCTCATTCCAACCCTCTGCCATGGGCAGAGACACCTTCCACTAGCTCAGGGTGCTCCCATCTGGCATTGAACATTTCCAGGGATGGGGCAGCCACAGCTTCTCTGGGCACCCTGTGCCAGGGCATCCCCACCCTCACAGGACAGAATTTCTTCCCAATATCCCATCTAACCCTGCCCTCTGTCAGCCATTCCCCCTTGTCCTGCCTTTGTAAAAAACCCTTGCAGCTCTCTTGAAGCCCCTTTAGGTATCAGAAGGTGCTGTAAGATCATCCTGGAACCTTTTCTACTCCAGGCTGTAGAATACCAACTCTGCCAGCCTTGCTTCACAGGAGAGGTGCTCCAGCTTTTTCTTCTCCAGGTAATTTCCATGGCCCTTCTCTGGACTTGCACCAGCAAGTCCTCATCCTTCTTACAAGGGAGAGGTTGGTGTAGTCCAAGATGCCAGCTGACTGCCTCAATGCATATTTTTATGTACACATCGACCAAAAGACATTCAGAATTTCATTCATCAAGTGTAATGAAATCACTGCTACAGTACAAAACATAAATCATTTCTTTAATCAGCCAAAGCAGGCTTCACATTAACGCCCTTATCTCTGCCAAGAACCAAAACAATTGCCACATAAATATTAACAGGGTTCCTTGGCAGGGTGATGTGATTATCACAGGGAATCTCAGGAGATACTTCAGGACACTTCAGATTTGCACCAATGTACAGATCAGCTACTTCAGGCAGCAGAGGCTCCTCAGCCTGGTTGTGGAGGGGTTCCATGTAGTAAAAATAAAAGCCCTGGGATGAAACCACTTGGGAGCAAAGGAGAGAAAACACTCTGAAGAATCAAAGCCCTTCATGCTTCAGAAAGGAAAATATGATAGCAGCTCTGCAGCTTCTGACATCCCCATAAGGAGAAGAAAAATGGTCTTGAATATGTGGTCCATTTAAGGTCACACAGAAAGATGAGTTTGGTCAGTTAAGCCCTTGAAGAGCTTTTCTGGGATAGACCAACACTAACATAGGAGATGGCAATGAGGAGAATGGAGAGCAGCACACAGGCTTCAGACCAGCAAGGCCATGCTCAAACTCTTCCACCCACTTCCACTTTCAACACCACCTCCCCAGTGCTGGGGGCATTCACCTGTTACACACCAACTGAACAGAATGTTCTGCACTTCACTGGTGAAAAGTCAATTACAGCTCCTCACCTAGATCCAGAAGCACCAGGAATCATGCAATTTCCTGAGCTGAGCCCAGGCTTTCTTGGCAGCCAAGGCTTTCAAACAGGCTTCGAAGATTTAAACTTTAGTTTAAAGCTCCACCAGCTGCACTTTAAACCTGTGCATCTCCCCTTTGCTTTCCATGTGGTTACAGAAAGTTGTAGTAAAAGCTTGTTCCAAACAGAAATATAAGACCAAGCATATTTTTAATATTACATATAAAAGCAGCAATTAAAATTTTTGTTTCAGTTACAAATATGCTCAAAACCAGAAAAAATTATCACTTTGGGTAGGTAGAGTCACAAGGCATATTTTAAGGTTGGAATATCATATATTTATGACACATGATTCAGGACCACAACAAAGAGATTTCAGATCACATTTGTACTAAGGATGCACCAGCTCCTCTAATTTTACAGGCTTTACCAAAAAGGAAGGACATCCTCTCCCCACCCTTAGATACTGCTCCTTCTACAGACTCTACAAAAAAGAAGAAAAAAAACCCACCCAACAAGTTGACACCCAGCACAGTGACCTGATGTTTTCCACGCATTTGCCCTGTGATAAGCACAAAAATGCCTTCTGCTGGGCGTTTTCCCTGTTAACCTTCCTGAGCAAAAACATTAGTGCTCGGAAGAAAACGGAACCTAATGCAGTAGGTAATGATACTAAATATAAGCATGAGTCAAATCACTTTGTTTCTCAGGCATGCAGCTCAACAAAAGTTGTTTCAGAACAGCAGAAATACAGTCCCTGTGCAGACCCTAGAACAGCAGATCATTCCTCATTTTTATGGGTTTTTGGGGTTAAGCAGAATGTGTTCTTAGAAATAGAGTTTCACAGAACTCAGTGAAACAGATGCAGTTCAGCAATTTTTTTACAGCAGCTGCTACTATTAAAAACCCTCATCACCAGTGACCATCTAACAAAACATTCTTACAACTGGCCTAAGAAAAATGAGGGACAGAAGAAAGCACACAGGGCAGGGGAGTATCCACAGAGCACTGCTGAGATTTGTTTCAGATTGCTCCTGCCAACAAAACCACAGAATCATAGCATGAACTGCTCAGGCAGGAGAGATTAAACTGCCCTGGGTGGCCATGCCATGAGTGAATGTGCTTCCCAACTCCTCCAGCTCCAGCAGAAAGGCAGGATAAGTCCAGAGTGTTCAAGCCAAGTCTCAAGGCTGGCACAGTGACAGAAAGCCAGCAGGAGATGCTTCCCATCAAGCAAGGGACAGTGGGAGGCTGCTTTTGAAACGGAAAAATGTACACTTGTTAAAAAGAAGAGATTAAATATCTAATGGACAAGTCAATGGAGGAAATCAATGATGCATTAATAGCTTCGATCATTCTCAAAGTATTTGCTCAGTCTGCATTCAAAGACTCTCTTTGGGGAAAAAAAAACAAACAAAAAATCCCCAAAACATACCACAGATCAAAGTATTACTTAAAAAATTAATAAGTTATTTATTTAAAGTCTACCTCTACAGATAGTCACTAACTCCCTACCTCACATCCCCACAAATTGCATCCAATCTGAAAAAGCCATCTAATTGAAAAACTCCATGTTTTAAGCTTCTCCAGTACCATGTCTCTCTCTGTACATTAACTAGGAATTAAGATAGGCAAGGAAAAGAATACTGAGACTACATGGGAGATCACTATAAATTTGTCTCCAGAGACAGTCTTTATTTGGGAGCAGAAGTTTATTTATTTACTATGTTTAAATGCCAATTGCAATTCCATGTCTCTGTTTTGCTTTAGCAAAATTTAAAACAGAGTGAAAATTATCAGTAACTGCAGGCAACACTAGCACTGCTGTGACTGATAGAACAATCAGGGTTTATGGGCCATGGAGAGCAAGGACAGGGGGTGTGGGGACAACCACATACCCTTCCAGAAATGTGCTAATAAAATGACATGTCTTCTTGAATCCAAGACATCAAAACCAAATGTCTCTAATAACTCTTGATAAGACAAAAAATCACCGTAAAGAAGTCACAAACATGGAGTCATCTGTTTTTGCAGCAGGAATTCTCTAATATGCAGCTCATTACTAGATCCAAGCCTGTGCAAAAATCAAAACTTCCCAGGAGCTGCTCTGCAAGTTCTCAGTGCAGGCCTGAGGTTCACCCTCCCCTCAACAATAACATCCACCTTGGCTGTGGAGGTCTGAGCACATGGTACAGCCTCCACCAAGGTTTCCAAGAGCTGTTTTATCTCAGCTTTTTCAAACCTCAGTCTCCTTCCCTGAGTCAGGTGTCCCCTTCTTCCCCAGCAGTGCACATCCTCTGCATGAAGTCCCCTTCCCCCTGCAGCTTCTCTTAGCCATGTTTGTACAATTCTTAGTGATAAAGAAGAGGAGAGAGGAGGACAGGGAGATAAAGTCAGCTCCTTTCACAGAGGGATATGAAAGTCTAGCAGAGGGGGTCTCATGTCCTTAGCTGGGAAGGGACCTTAAAGCCCATCCCATTCCACCCTCCTGCCATGGGCAGGGACACCTTCCACCAGATCAGGTGACTCCAAGCCCTGTCCAACCTGGCCTGGGACACTTCCAGGGATCCAGGGGCAGCCACAGCTTCTCTGGGCACCGGGGCTGCCCACCCTCACAGGGAAGAATTTTCTCCTAATATACAATTTAAACTTACCCTCCTTCAGCATGAAGCCATTCTCCCTTGTCCTGTCAGCAGCTACAGGTGGTGGCAGAACAAGACAGGCAGTGCATGACTGCCTGCAATTGTCTGTTCTACCTCCACACAAATCCTGCAAGGATAAGGCAAAAAATTCCCCCAAAATACGAGCTATACACAGTGACAAGTATTTCTCACCTCTTACACAACAGTCTTGATGAACAAATTAAGTTTGTTGGAGTTGATACAGTATTTTAAAGTGCACCCCAAAAAAAAAAAAAAAAGTAGTGAAGTTTCAATTTCTGTCAAAGGGTTTTGATAAGGAAGAATTTGTAGATTGTTCTCTCTTCTCCCACTGCTCTCTCTCCCTTGGGACACAGGCAATTTTCTACATAAACATGCAGGAAAGACATACTAAAGACTGCTTTTGAGCTGCAATTTGAGCCAGAAAAAAAAAAAAAGAAGAAGAAGAAGAAGAAAAAAAAAAGACAAGAAGCTAAATTCAGAAGATGGGAAATCTGAACCAAAAGATGAAAAAGAAGTGCAAAAATGATGCCATTGCCAGTAAGGGGTAAAGCCTTTGTGGCTGAGCACAGCAGTGAGTGCCAGCCTGGCAGATCTCAGCCACAAGGAGCTTTCAGCAGCCTAATTGCCTCCCTGAACTGGTGAGTGAATAACTCAGCGTCCAGACAAACAGGAAATTCATTGGAAACTGAACAAGAGACAGCCAGTGGCTCATTCTGCAGGTTAATGTGCTTTTAAATGAAATGAACTATAAAAAGATTACAGCTTCCTAATCAAACTACACTTTTTAAAGATGAAAGGGAAGGAAAAAAGGGGAAGTCAGGGAGACTGAGGATGGGAAGCTAAAATAAGATGAGGTACCTACGACAGATTAAATGGGGCAAAACCAGAAGAAATATGCATTTGGGTTAGTCTTTACATACTCTCCTGAGTCCTCACACAGGACTTTGCAGTCCTTCACCCAGCGTGAGCAAAACTGGGAATGCAGATGGCATTTCTCTAGAAAAAAAAAATCTGGGCTGCATATCAGAGACAAGTGCATTTCTATAACCCTGTGTTCAGCACAAGGAGGAAATGCTGTTTGCACCTGCAGAACATCCATCTCACTTCTGATCACTGTTACCACAGCACCGCTCCCAGTGTTTGCCACCAGCTCTGCTGGGAGGTGAGATAAATGATTTTTTTTTGACAGCAGCAGTGCAAAGAAAAGCACATCAGATCTCAGCCTCCCCTGCACCTCTTGTTCTAGAGGAGGACTTCTAGCCAAATAGTGCTAAAAAGACAAAAGAACAAATGTCTCCTCACACAGTTTACTTGCTGGTGCACCACAGAAAGAGTACATCATTCATCAGTATGCTAGTAAATTTTCTGTTTTATTGTAGGATGCTGCCAAGTTAAAATAACAAAATACTGCTATTATTCTGTTAGTGAACTATCTTATCTTTATAAGTAACAGAACATACAGTTAACTGACAGTAATTGCAGCTTTGGCTACTCTGCAAGGTACAAGAGACTCAAAGGTACCCATTTCCCTCATTCTCACTCACCCCCTGGTGCTATAAAATTTATTCATTGTGGCTCTATTGATAGTTTTGAAGTCTGAGATATATTTATTGCAGGTGCCAGTATGATAAGAGAAGGATGCAGATATTAATCTTTAACCAAAGGTATTCTTTACCAAGAAGGTCAGCCAACCTAAATGACCACTTTAAAAAAACAAACAAACAAAACAACCCACCACCTTTCTCTGGGACAGTGCTGGCACTGAGAGGTCACACTGCTTTCAGTGGGAGGTGATACTGCTTTAGGAATATTATGAAACCAATCCAGCACAAAATAAACAGAACCAACTGTTCTGTCTGTGGACTTGTGGGAGAGGACAATGCAGAGCCACCCTCCACGTGGCGTGATCATCCCAGCAGGAATTTATAATCTTAGAGGCCAGACTGCTGAGGTCCTGCTTGATAACAGCAGAAGAAATTTGCTGGTCCCTTCTTTTCTCCTCCTGGAATCTCCCTTTTCCCCCACCACAGACCAGACCTGCTTAATGGCTGTGACTGCATACAAAGTCCTACTTTTCCTGTTGGCAGACAGCTGCCAGAAACCTACTCTTAATCCCTAAACTTGGGCACATCAGTAAGGAAAACAGGAGTTCAGAACCACAGGAGAATCTTGTAATTTGCTGTCTGAAATAACCCTGAAAGCCCACTGCAATCCATGTGCAAAAAAATGTGTTTTCCCTCAAAAAACCTCAAATGATCATTTCAGTCCCATGTCATCATGGGAATCAAAACTGCCCCTTTTGATAATTCATGGATTTCCACGTTGGCTGTGTGAAAGTCTGAATAGGCAGTCTAGTGAAGCAATGGCTTTTCCTTTAGCTGAACAGAAGGCAGCTGTTTTCAACTGTTCTGCAGAACTCTTGCTCATGGCCCTTGTATTTTAGAGGTGATGAGAGGGGGAAAAAAACCTGCAAGATATAATAATCCAAAAAAGCAAATCACATTTTCACACCAGATGCCAGGTGTGTTGCTGAATGGTACCTTGTGAATTTTCCCTCCTATGTGCTGGTAATCCTGGGCTTTTTTAGAACCACAGTTAGAGGCTACCAAGCAGGAAAAAAAATCCACCGACCTTCACCTCTTTCCTTGTTTTCAAATGTTTTTCTGGAGAGGAGGAAAACATGAAGCAGCATTTATGAGATGCCAGTTTTACTGCAGAAATCAGGAATACCTTTAAGCGTCAGCAACAGCTGCCTTGTTTACTGGGGCAGAGCTGACCCAACCACTCCTTGCTCTCTTGTGAGTGGGGCTGTGAGTCACCAGTCGGCTGCAGAACGTCAGCTGAGGGTTATGCCAAAGCTGCTCAAGTTTTTCTAAGAGAGGGTAAGTCACACATTTGACAGGCTGCTGGACTGTAACCAGTGCAAGCAATAGGCAGACAAAAATGTAGTTCCCAAGAGAAGCCTTCCCCACCAGCACAGAATAGCTCTGGGATACCATTTTTGTGCAAGGCAAAAGGCACTCTGGACCCCCAGAGCATGGATTCACATGCAAACTCACCACTGGCACGTCAATAACTGCCTAGAATAATCTGTGCAAAATGGTTTTATGTAAAAGGACTGATTTAAGGGAGCAGGGGTAGGGTGAGCAATGCCCACAAATCATGTGGGATTTACTTTCCCAAATAAAAGTACAAACATGGAATTTGAGGGGACTGCAGAGATTGTCCCCTTGGAATGCAGAGAAGGGAAGATTTGGCCTCTTAGGTTTGCAGGAGATGCCCCATTCTAATTCTGCAACAACCTGAAAAAAGAAAGCAGATAAAAGATGTCCTAAAAAACATCCCCCTCAAAAGGATAAGAATTTGAATCTAAAAATGAGCAAGATGGCACTACTGCTGCATGTGAGGCAGCAGTAAGGAAGGGAAGCACACAGACAAAAGAGACGGGATGAGAAATAGCATGAACTACAGAAGAAGGAAATGAGAGAGGAGGAAGAAGAGAAATAATAAACCAGACTGGTTGCTTTGGGAGTGGAAAAATACATGAAATATAGGAAATGTCATAATCAAAGTGCATATTATTGGTTCTTTCCTATAAAACCACAGGGGACAAGATCATACAGGTATTTTCCACCTCATCCAATAAGCACACATCCCCAGCTAGCGAGTGCCAGGTGAATTTTTCCTATGACTTGAGAAAACACTTGTATTAAAATTAAAAATAAAAGGGAATGCTCACTTAATCTGCTCTGCAACCTGAATCCCCACTTAAAAATGGCAGGGGCTGGAGACAATGAGAAATTGCTAGATTACAGAGGCCTCTGCAATGCAGTGAGCAACAGCTGAGGGGTAAAGTTGGAACACCACCAGCGGGCTTCAGAATGCCAAATTAAGTTTGCTTGCACAGTTGTTGCTAATAAAAACCACAAAGCCTTTCTCCCTGTCTCTGCACCGCTCATTCATCCCTCTCCATAATGCTGAAACACAACTAAAATCAACAGAAGGGCCTCAGGAAAAAAATCCTGTCTCCAACACCTTCCAGTATTCCCTGCAGTCAAGTGAACAGAGGTGCTGCAAAGCCAGGTGTGGCTTCACTGAGGATCCTTCACCATGGAAGTGAGGATCCTCCACAGTGGTGAAGTCCATGACTGACACAGGTGGGAGTTGTTACTCCAAAGCATCCCAGCAGGAGAGGCCCTTCCAAAAGGTGTCACTTCAAGCCAGTGAAGTCACAACGCACAGACAGACAAATATTTTCATACCATGTCACAGATAAGCAGAACTTGCTGATGTTTATTGAGAGATCTGCTGGGAGCCACAAAATGATTTCTCCATTTTTTAAAGGCACAAACTCCTCACCATGCAGGAAGGGCTGTCCTGTGACTCAGAGAGAAATGGAAAGCAATAATGTGCACTGAGCTGCTCTGTCAGAGCTCAGTAATTACATGAAGGAGCTGATCTGTTAGCAGCCAGTCTAAATACAGCCCCTCAAGGGGCTCCAGCTCAATCACTGGCACTTTGAAAGCACAGTGCTGTTCCAAGGGAACTGTGACAGCAGAAGGGAAGACCAGACGTGTGGTTATCAGCAAAGAGGAATTACCTACTTATGGAATAATAAATTGTGCTATTAAAAAAAAAAAGAAAAAACCATCATGCTGCAAGGAACTTCATTTCACACAGGCCACATTTAGAAGCACATCAGTTAAGTCTAATTTGCCTTAATATAGCAGAATAGCAATAGAAATTCTCAGCTTGCCTCTAAAGTGAAGGGTTTCCCAGCTGCATTAGCAGAGTGAAAATCACAGCACTGTGATTTTCCTAACAGTTTTATAGCTGGGAAAATGATTTTGACTTTAGAAGGGAGCTTCTCTGCAGTAAGGAAGATGTGTAAGGGAATTATTCAGCCCAACAGCTCTTTGACACTCCACCCTACCAGCCATCCTCCTTCAGACAGGGAGAATACAAGAGTACAATGCATTTTGCAGAGCAAACTGATCCCAAGAGCCCCCAATAAAATCATGCTGTAGCCAAAAGAGTCATCTTTCAAAGAAACACGTGCTCCTGACTGCTTTCTTGTGTAAACAACACTGTAAAACAGGTATTTACTTTCACAGGTCAAGCTTACCAAAATTAATCACATAAAATATGTGCATGTTTTCTACAACTTTAGATTATTTCCATTTTATCATATTCTGACACTTAAAGACCACAATTCTGTAGAACAGAAAATATTTGGGGAAATACTTAACTTTGCTAAACAACATCACAGCTTCTTCTTTTTGCAAGTAGCCACTATAGATATCATCAAATCCATGCATGGCTCTCAGCCCTGTTTAAACCCTCCCTCCATGGCACAACATACTGCTCTTCACAAAGAGCCTTACTTGCATCCTAGACTTGTTAAAGATTGTTCTTTTTGCTAACCATGGTTTTATAACCATGGTTAGAAAAAAGCAAATGATTCTCCATCACTCACCTCTCCCTATTACAACAGGGAGAAAGCACAGAGCAGAAGCTGTTTTTTTTTTTTTTTTCCCCTCCAATCTCTATTATATTCAACACACAGGAAAAGCCCTT
>VYZP01031346.1:33628-54651 GCA_013400635.1 Hypocryptadius cinnamomeus | reverse complement strand
GAACTTGTTTAGGGATTAAATATTTATCTATAAGCCTGCCTGTAAGTTATAACTTAACTTCAAGACACTTGTGTCCAATAATTTACTCAGTATGTACATACTGAAGTGCACAATCCAAAAGGCATTGCTCAAATTAACACTGAATTTTGAGAGAAATTCTATCCATTTAAACCACATTACATAACAGAAGTGATCAACCCCACTTACTTTCTTCCCCTGCTTGCTTTGTATTTCCACACAAGCCTCCTTCTTGAATCTTTCCTTTGACTCTCTTACACTTGACTTCAAGACTTCAACTATTTCTGGGAGACAACCCAGGGATTTCCAATTCATGACGGCACACCAAGCATAATGCAACTCAAAACCAGTGATTCTTGCAAGATTATTTTTCCACAGAACATTCATGTGTTGTTTCTAACTACCAGGGCCTTTTCTCCAAATTAAAAAAAAAATAGTAACGCCGATCTTTCTCCACTTACACACTTCCCTCACAGAACTGCATCTCACTGTGTACGTCAATTGCTTAAACTTTGAGGTCATGTGTTTGTTTGAGTATCATCACCAATCTTTCAGAGATACAGGTCAAGAGCTGTAGAGTGCACCTTGGTACTTTCCTTTAGCTGTCACCAAATCTTAAGTATATTGCTGTTTCAGATAAGAGTCTATGGGAGGTCATGACTCCTCTAAGTGTTAGATGGTCACACTGCTTAAACTTGGAAAAACATGCATAATAATCAGTCAATAGAAAAGACTTACCTGGCAAATCTCTTTCTTCACAAGTCACCGGAATATTAGTGAACAAGGTAGGTTTGGTTAGCCTCATCACTGCAAAAATAATAAAAAAAATAAACCCAAAAAAACATTGGTCAATCAAACAACTATTAATTTTGTTTTTCAACTTCCACAAGAAAAACCAAAACCACCCAACAAACCACAACCACCAAATAAGTCTCAGCCTGAAAAAGGATCACATGGCCTTTCGCAATACAAAAAAAACCTCCCTGCTATTCTAAGATCCAAGAATGCCATTGCTTCCTCTTGCTTTCTATCCTGGTGAACTAACCTACTCATCTACTGCTTTCAATTTGATGAGTTAGAGGTCTTACACCTGCTACAGCATTAAGTACTTTGTGGTCTTCAGAAGTGTGTCCGTTTCATTTGTTTGTAGACTTTTCCAGCTTAAGTGCCTGTCCTGTGATCCCGGTTGCCCTAGAATGGGACATGACGACTTGTACAGACCCTTTCAGTCAAACACCAGTCTATTAGAAACTGCATTTACATCCCAACCTATAACACTTACACAAGGTAGAGTTACAAGACTAAAAGCCTATATTATTTATACCACTGCTTTTTCTCTAAGTCACAAACTTTAAACTCAAACCAGTAAAACCAGCACAAAAACCTCATGAAAATACAACAAAGCTATTTTACTGATACTGGCAAAATCAAAATCATTAAGATTTTCCTATTGAAAAAATGCTACTACAAGTAAGTGGTATTTTCAAAGGCTATTTTAACTCACACTTAAAATTACATTATTTTCACTTAAATTACAGATTTAAGTGAAAATAATGCTACCACTTAAAAGAATTTCTCCCTCTTCAAATTAACCAAAGGCCGTAAACTTATATATAGCTTATCATGAAGGCATTCATATGAAACAAAATTGAGCATTTGTAATCTTAGCTATTAATCTGAATATGTAAAAACCGTTAGGGCTTTTTTCTTTGAAACTTAACAAACACAACACCAACTAAAACTAAAAAATAAACCAAAAGGATTTCTCTTGATTGCAACAAGTTAATCAATACCTTTGCACTGACACAGGTATGGTGGGTTTATTTGTATTGTACTTTTGTACAGCTATTGTGTCCAGCATTCACTGTTCCCAGTGGTGTAAAGTATTCAATTACTTTGATAGACATTTGGGTACAGTGGGCCGTATTGGTTCACAAGAACTTATGCTACCATAGAGCAGACCCATGCAAATTAGCATTGACAAAAACAATTCTCACTTTTCACATGAAAAAAAAGAGAATATATTCTCTTTGTTATGGTGACCTTTGAAGACTTAGAACCATGAGGTATATTAAACAAAATCGAAGATACATAATATAGAGTAAATAGTGAACCACATTCAACATTGAAAATGAAAAAGAAAAGATACTGAATTACACATGCTTATGAATTAAGCATTCCTCGAAGAGAACAAAATTAAAGCCTGGATTTCAGCTTGTATACCAGTGCTAACCAAGACTGTAGTAATTCTGCAGAGCAATCAAACATGGTGTTCACTCTTAGAAGACCTCAGTTACCAGCTGAGGTGCTCAGAGCTGGCAGTGCGTCTACCATTACTCACATACAAGCCAATCCAAAGCAGCACAAAGCAGGCAGCTACAGTGACAACAATCTCTCCTTCTGTTTAATAAAATGTTTGTTTAGCTTTTTCGTCAGTATATCAAATTAATCTAGTGGGACTGTATTATTGGCATTATCCAATTTTATTCAAATTCACACTATGCCTGTATAACTAGTATTTGCTGTTTCTAAAAAATAGTTAAGTCATGTTTCAGAAAATAAATAAATACATCACAGAATGAAGTCAAAACAAAATATGATAGGTATTATTATCACATTTATTAGAAGTACTAAATTATTGTTAGAAAATATATCATCTCTTCTGAGATCCTAGATACAAAATACATAAAATAGAACTCAAATCACACTGCATTTTACTTCATTTTATCTTCAAAAATGCTGATGCACAAAGAAATTTTGTTACTATTAATGTTGAGCTTAGAAGTAAAATGTCAGTGAAAAATTTGGCTAGATGTACTTTAAAACTAATAACAACCTTCAGTTATACTGCGGTTATAATGCAGTCTAGACAGCATTTTGCATCAATTTTGTTAAGTAGTCATATTAAATGTGACAAACGCCCCAAACATAAATGCAAGATATCTATGAATGACTTAAAATTCAGTCAAAGTTTAAAAATACATGTCAATGACTCAAATGGAGAAATTTTTATCTAAAAAAATTGCAATGCCTATAATAAAATATAATTATGCAACACAAGGATGTTGTAATAATGTTAAGTCTGAGGGATTCACTTTTTTTTTTACAGAGGGATCTCTGTTATGCTTAGGTATACTTTGGTGTGAGCAGCATTAATGACAATCTAATCATCTACAAATACTGTTTTCCCCCTTTTCCAGATGCTACAGGCCTTGACCTCCAGCTACATCAAAACTATCTAGAATTAGTAGGAGTGCAAATATATATTAGTAGGAGTACAAATATAACCTTACAGTCATATTGATCCCAGTTTAATTTCTCTACTGACCCTCCGAAGTTTCAACTGAGCAGGGACAGCATGACCTTGGAACACTTCATTCTTTTAGGAGACAAAAAGTCATCCTGAACTCTGCCTTCTTTGACCATAAAAGGCATTCAAATTCTCAAAGATAACAAGTGGTTTCAAATAGATGTCTCATTTCCTAATTTCCTCACTTTTACCTGGAAGCTAGTGTTTTCTTGTTCCCAAATATAATTAGAGACAAAAGAACAGACACATCAGGAAAAGAAATTATCAAAGGCATAAAACAGCAATTATTAAGTTGTTTATTATTTTTCAGCCCACAGCTTCCACTGAAGCTATCATTAATGCTTCTGTGAAAATGCAGCTAACATTACTAAGACAGTGCATATATCCTACATAAAGTAAGCTTGTACTTCACGGGAGGTATATGCCATCATTAAAAAAACTCACAGACTACTTTCAGGAAATAATCAGATCTTGAAAATCTTAATGTCAGTTACAGCTATTATAGCAATTATTACAACACACTTAAAAACATCTTTCCTTCTCCTAATTTCAGTGAAGCAGAGAGGATGTACTTTGCTTAATTGAAAGCATTAATTTTATTATCTAACATAGCTTGCCACAATAGTCTAGAGTTTTTACTTTAATTTTTTCCTTTAGACCACCAAGGTAGAGAAAAGCTATAAAACACAGTATTAAGCCAAACAGAAACTTACTAATCTTAACAGAACTATAAGTCTTGAGACAAAACAAAATTAAAGAAATAGATCATTATAGTTAGAAAACCAAAGCCTATAGCAAAGTAACATAAGTAGTTTTCTTACTGTTAATTTATCAGTTGTTCTAAGGTCTACATATTCTAAAGTGCTTAAAAACGTTAGTATTTCTGACAGCAATGTTATTATTAAACTACATCTGAAGTTATACACTAAATATAATTCCATATTTATGTACAAGCAAATTCATTTTATCTGTAAGGCTTAGCTTTTCCCTAAGAATATTTCTAACATATTCACAGTATAATATATCACAGAAAATCCATATCTGCCCCACAGATCTTTGGATAGTAGCATTGCAAGATGGCAATTCATTCTGTTTAATGAGTCTATTCAATTTTATCCATATGTCCTCCAAATTCTGGTTTTTACAAAGAGACTGTTCAATTGTCCACTTGGCTCTACAAAATGCATGCAGCTTTAGTCTTTCCAAATTATTCTGCAGTTCTTGAGATAAAGGATGAATCTTTTCTCTGAATTTAGCTCTAGGGAGAGAGACACTCCAAGACCTTTTCAATTTTTGTTTTCCATTAGGTGGTGGTTCTCCTTGACAGTCCAAGTTAATTGGTCTGTGAACAGCCTGTGCTTGGATTAAAGTCGGACCATGTTTCATGCTAGAGTGAAACTCAAGGAGATTTTTTGTGCAGTCATAATCAGGAGATCCTGTAACATATTCTGGAGGTGTAGAAAGCTGTTTCAATTCTTCCACTTCCTCACAAGAAATAACAGGTGCCTGCTTTTTTGGTTTGAGGGGAAGTCTGTGTAAATCATTTGGAAACCAGGGTGCAAATCTTGGTAACTGGCGAATGGGAAACTCCTTCACTGCTGCTTCTGCAAATTTCTGCAGTTTTATTAAATCTCTCTGATGTGGTCGATAGTGCAAGACCACTTCCATGCTTGAACAGTAGGAATCCAGTGATTCTTAGGAAAACAGTCTCTTGATAATGATTCTTGTATCTAGACTGAAACATCTTATTTACAAGAATTTCCTTGCCCCATGATGCATAGATCAGTGGAAAACAGGACCTAAAGCAGAAGTATTATAAAACAATGAGATACTACCATATTAAGACAAACGTTGCTAGGATATTTTTCAAGAAAGAAACAGGTAGTAAAAATATGTGAGATATATATCAGAACATTCTATTTTATCTAGGCTGAATATTAGCAGCTCTATTCCATCATTACCAGTGTAACTTCAGTACACTGAACATTATCCACATGCACACTGCTTATTCAAAACAGTCCTCTTCCAAGAGAACTCTTACTTTTGCCATCTCTTACTTGCCATCCATCACTATTCTGGTTATGTTGTCACGATGCATATTAAAAGACACACAATTACTTCTGCCTAATTTCTCAAATTTAGGGGACAATTTTTTTAAAGAGTTTTACTCCTATATATCAGCACTTTTAGCGGAGGCACATAAAGTAACTAGAAAACACATATGTTACAGAAACCCTTCCCAAAATAGTACAGACTGATACAGTAATTTTTAAAGTGAAAAGCTCAAAGGGAAGTACTCTAGGCAAATTAAAGCTGCCTGCTTCCATTTTGTATCAGAACTACACATCTAGTTTTAGCCTCAAAGCTTCCAAGCATTACATGCAAATATGCTTTAATCCTTAAGGAACTGATAATTTCTTAATTTATTAGACTTTTGAAATAACTAAGCAACTTATTAAGTTGTCAAAGGCTTTATATTCCATACAAAGATTATATTAAATTCAGAAGCATGATGGAGAACTACACTATTATGAAACATAAGTAGAACATGCACAGTGTTGCTCTCCTATTTCCTACCCTTCTCTCCCTTTCCCCCTGCACCCACAAAAAATTTGCAATCATTTCACGCTCTCTAAAGGAGAGCAGTAACATACATAATACTAAAATAATAAAATCTAGGATTGCCACTGTCAAGATTTTGTTTAATACAGTCACAATGCAAATAAATCCCCATACCTCCCCCACTTCTACAAAAACTACAACCTGAATTAAATTCAATACAAAACCAAGGATGACACTGGTTTCTTATAAAAATAAAATGATCCACCATAAAGCTTTCTACTTTGAATTAATTACTACCAAAATGCATTTCACAGCTGCTGATGTTTCATGTTCTCATGTTTTTGCCCTTATTGTGTGTGTGTATATGTATTTGGAAAGAGCTTGCTGAGCTTTGAATTATGGTTAACAGATTTCACCAGCACATGGAGACGCCATGAAAAACTTTGTCCAGGAGAGTTTTAAAACGAGAAGATGGTCTCTGAAATTACTCACACCTGCACTACTTTATCCAGCTGGGCAGTCTCACTGATCTAGAATGCTTGCAGAAGTGAGATTCTAACCAGCTCTTCATTACATGTACATAACTACCAGCATTTATGATTCAGAAATAATCAAATTCTTCACAGGGCTCTCTTGATTTCTACATTAATTTTGGAGGCATGCAAGTGACCTACACAATTGTATTTTCACCCTGTGATCCCTGAATCAAGGAGGTAAGCCTCGTAATTGCACATTAAGCATGAGGTGAAAAGGGCAAAAGCCATCCTAAAGGGAATCAACTGTGTTGGAAAAGACGACTGAGATAATGGAATCCAACGTAAAACCGAACACCACCTTGTTAAATAGACCACGGCATCAAGTGCCAGGTCCAGTCTTTCCTTAAATACTTTCCGGGACGGAGACTCCACTATCTTCCTGGGCAGCCCATGCCAGTGTCTAATCACCCTTCGTGTGAAGGAATCCCTCCTAACGCACAACCTAAACCTCCCCTGTCGCGGTTTAAGACTGTGTCCTCTCGTCCCGAAAAACAAACAAACAAGAGGCAGCAGGAGAACTGGAGAGGAAATTATAGCTGAACATTTTCTTTGAAGCCTTATGCAAAGCACTGACACATCCGGGCAGCCGCGCTGAGCCCCTCACGCCAGGTGCACACCGTGTGGTGTGCGCGGCACGGCAGAACAGCCCTCACCGCTCCCTTATGCCTTCGGGCACCGAGCGCTGCGGGCCCCGAGCGCCGGGCCGCTCCCTGCTCCAGCTCCTTCTAAACCGGGAGAACCACCCTCGGCTGCGGATCAGACACGCTGTTTCACCACCGAATCGGGACCGGGCGGGCGGGAACCCGTGGGGCCGCGCTGTTGGTACCTTTCAGAGCCAGCAAATGCTCCTGCTTGGGCTGGTTGACGTCCATGGCCTTCACCCCGTGGGATGGCCGGCGGAGCGGGAGGAGCCACGCAGACTGCGGCGGCAGCAGGCCCAGCCGTCCCAGGCTGCAGCGCGGCGGGAGGGACTACAGTCCCCAGGGTTCCCCGGGCAGCCCCAATGCGGCATCGCCGCCTTCTCCTCCTGCACGCCCTCCTGTGGGGCATGCTGGGAGTCGTAGTTTTACATTTCTGTAGTTTTGCAGTTCTGCAGGGCGGTGCCTGCGCCTGCCGGGGTGGTGCCTGAGGCGGCGGCAGCTCTCCGCTGCTTCCTGCGGGGTCGCTCCGCTCCGCCCTCCCCGAGATGGCGGCCCTGGCTGTAAACAAGGCCGGGCCGGAGAGTGGCCGCGGGCCTGGCGGTGGCGGTCGCGGCACGGCGGGCGCTGCGGTGAAGGTGAGGTGGCGGCTTGGACCATCTCCTGTGGCGGGGCGGGCTGTGCCCGCCCAGGATGCGGCGCGGGAGGCCTGTGGTACAGGATATGCCCCTTGGGGTGCCGGGCTTATGGATAGGTTTTCGTGGGTTTTTTTCTTTCTATACGACCATCAGTTTTGCTTTTTGTTTATAGCTTGAGATGTTCCGGCCCGCAAGTGTTTGCTCGCACTAGCTCGGTGCTGCGTTTATAGCTTATTGGTTGACTCAGTTGGTATGACTGACCTCTTTATGAGCATCAGCTGCGAGGGGAAACTGCACCGGCCAACACTCTGCTCTGGCAGGGTCTTGCTGGCCGCCTCCTTTTCCTGCGAGGGTGTTTCTTGTGGTTGTGCCTCTTGACCAGTAGGCTTGTCTTGTGGCAGTATATTAAATGAAGTGGCTAGGAACTAGTGGTGGTCAGGCAGGATGCTGAGGAGTTAAAATGTTCTGTTTGTGTCTAATTATTTATTTACTTTTTAAAATTCGATAGTATGATCATTATATTGTGCATATGAAGCAAAATTACTGACTCAGCTTATGTATTGTGTGATTGCATGAACATCTGTATAATAAATTGTCATATAGTTTCCTCTGTGAAGTTTTGCTTTTTAATTACTTAAAACCAAAAATGGTCTTTTTTAACTTACAGGTTCTTGAGTGTGGGGTCTGTGAAGATGTATTTTCTCTGCAAGGGGACAAAGTTCCCCGGCTGCTTTTGTGTGGACATACTGTCTGCCATGACTGTCTTACCCGGCTTCCCCTTCATGGCAGAGCAGTTCGTTGTCCTTTTGATCGACAAGTTACTGAACTAGGTAAGAAAATAGAAGTTTGACATTCTTGAAACCTTTCAGTCAAGGATATCTGGGAGATAATGCTTGACATAGATTCTTAGTGCTCCACTTAGTGACAGTATTTCCAAGTAATTAATGTGCAGTACGGAAAAGAAAGAAAAGATTTTTGCCTTTATGTTCTTGAACCTGGGCTTGCACGCTTTATACCTGGACATCTTCTTGTACACCTATATTTACAAAGTGACTACTCTGTTTAATGTTTCTGTGTAAGGGTTCCTGAAGTATGACTGTTTGTTTCCTATTGTCCTAAACACTAAACCCATGTAATTGAATAGGTAAATTCTTGACAAACATTTGCCTGAATTAATGATGAAGTGATATAGAGGGAAGGATCAGTGATAACAAACCTGGTTTTTACAATGTTAGTGGCTTCTCTACGTGCATTATTGATAGTGGCAGGCTGTCAACAGGAATTCCCCTACTCAAATAATGTCTGCACATGGTATTTGAAAGGATAAGATAAAGATTCTTTTCTTACAGTGAAAGTTTATTTTAGGCAAAAGATGACACATGCATATAATTTCTTCAGAATAAGAATTGCCTAGTCCACATGGGGTTATAGAGAAGACAAGTTATCAGACAAAGTATAACAAAAAGTACTTTTTAATAGAACTGGCTCCAGCAGTTTTGAATAGCACTGGAGGAAAAAGGAGCCTGTTGAAAGGAGAATCCTTAGAAAAGGACATGTCTGATCTTGTAAACCATGAAAGAAATGTTTAAGTATCAAATTGACTTGACTTTGAAGTACAAGAATCTGCTAGGAGTATTAAGGCACTCTGCAGGATGTTTTTGTGAATATAGAAATCAGGAAAATAAATAATCAGTCTTGTAAGAAAGAGCGGTTTGTTTTTTGGGCAAGGGAGTTGATAAAGTGTGAAAATCATGAATGATTGCCAGTCTAGTAGAGTGGTTAAGAGTAATGGTTTGTTTGGCTTCTTATCTATGACTGAACAGCTACACAAGATTTCTTACACTATGCTTTTAGAGGGAGAATCTTACAGCACAACACTTGGTCCTGTTGTTATGAAACATTTTTGTCCAAGACCACTGCTTTTTCTCTTGTGATGGGGAACTTGTTACTTCTTAGTTTTTATTATGCAATTTTTCCCAGGCATCTGAAAGGATCCTATCATATTTTTTCAGTGTGTTTCATGTTTGATGAAAATAAAGCTTTACAAAAATATTTACAGATTTTTTTTTAATCTTCCTGACGAGTTTTTGATGAAATGCCATGAAATATTATTAAATCTCCCAGTCCCCTACAGTTAGGAAGAAGGATGAAAAGCTTCAGGATCCTTATATATTGAGGAGTTGATAAATAGCGTTGCATCCTGCTGTCTAACACTAGAAAGAAGAAGGATGCACTGTGATCGACAGTTGCTTACAAAAGTAAGGGATAGAAAATCTTAGCCAAAGAGCTTGAAAATAAAAGTACTTCTGTGAATAAAAGTTTTACCTGGTGATCTGAGGGAGGGGGAGGTCATAGGCACTTCAGTCTTTCCATATCCAATACCCTTGAGACATATTACTGGTTCTAGGATATAAAACTAGGAAGTTTTGTGGAGTGCAGCTCATGGCCCCTCTTTGAGATATCTGTACATTTGCTACCTTTCTCTAATCACCTAGTAGTTGCTGGTATTGGTTAAATTTGCTGCACTTGTAGTTCAGTTTTGTTGTAGAGCTTAGGAGCAGGGAGGGACAACTCAGGGCCCAGGGGAGATTTTCATACTTTCCTCCTCTCTGTGTGAGGATATGAGAAAGCAAGCTCCATGTTCACCCTATAGCAATTCCACAATTTAATGAATTTAATGAAATAATGTTCTCTAGTCTCAGAGAGCTGTTTAGTGTCTAAATCTTGATTACAGGACCACTGCCAAGAGAAAATTCTGTTGAAAGAAAAGCTGTAAAATTAGGACGTAAAGCTACCTGTGCTGAACAGAGTTTCTTAATCAACAGCTGTGGATTTTATGGAGACTTTTAATTGGTCTAAAGTAACCTCTGGTACTTTTTTTCCATTGCACATATTGCTAAAGCACTTAATACTATATTCATCCAAGTTTTCCTAAGTAATCTTGGGAGCTTTTTGAGATGAATACTGGGGGGTCTGTATATGGGTAGATGTAGCTGTATTTTTTTGGAACTGGACTCAGTTTAAATATACAGGGCTGTCTCTATGTATAACTGTATGTCAAGGTGGGGTTAGAAGTACTTTGTGAACCAGGATTTTTGGAAATATGTGTTCTGCAACTGAAAATTGAAACATTGTTTATGTGCTTAGCAAAATTTTCTAATAGCTCACAGAATCCTGTTACAAGAGAAAACATTTTGTGATGAACAAATAGGACTGAAGCTTGCCCAAACCATTCTGCATTGCAGAATAGACAAAACATTGATTTTTGTTGGGTTTTTAAAGAATTCTTTAATGAAGTTGTCTGTGATTTAATCTTCTAATGGAAAATTTTGAATGAGTATGTACATGCTGAAGGTATGTGAACTGTTGTCTTCAATTGGATTAACATTTTTTTTAACCAAAAGGGTACAATGGAAAAGTTTGTTTTGTTTTCAAACTTTTGAAATCATATATTCTGGAGAGTGTTGATTCAGACAGTGTATATGGGGGAAAATCTAATACATGGTGTACCTAGAAAAACAAGCTTCTCTCAAAGATTTTCCTTAAGATATGTTGATTTGGGAGAAAAAAGACATTTGGGGTTTTTTTAATTAATATGTGGACCAGGGTATTTTTAGGAAAAATGCACTGATGTTACAGCTTTGGAGTTTCTCTCTGTCTACCATTACTGCAGAGCTGAAATTATTTGCTATCATTAAAACTTGTTCACAGAAATAGGCAGGTAATGGCATCCTTCATGGAATCCATCTGATTGGTGTTGCTTACATTTACACATGCCTTTGCTAGTGTTTGAGTGCCAAGCTGAAGCTTAAAAATGCTGTGCAAGAAAATGCAGTTAAACATTTAGACAAAAGTTGTTCCTTTATCCCTTTCATTATTTATAATACTTTTGCAGTCAAGCTTCATGCTTCTGAAATTGACGTTTGTATTGTTAGCTGGAGTCAGTCTTAATGTCTTTGGTCTGTCACTATCTCATTCCTGGCTGAATAGCATTTCCTGCTATTCATGTCTTATTCTTCTTTTGAGATGACGGTCAGAATGTGTAATGATTTTTCTAATGGGCACAAACATTCTTTCTAGGCACAAGGATGAGATTACTAGACTCTCTTACGTTTGTGATCAAAGCAGAATTGGAGGTGAAGTCCAATAGAGTAAATGGATGTGTTTACAGAACTTGTTGTTTAATGATTTCAGATATAAAATAAGCACTTGGTCAGTTGTGTTGAAAATGTGTAGGTCAGGTACCTAAAAATTTTACAGGTAGATTTAAAGTAAAAAGGAGCAAAGTCCCATTTGTGCAAATATGTAAACTTTATGATGGATACCAGTGAAATGAGACATGACTTTTTTTATGAGAATGCATGCTTATGACGAGGTAATACACCTAGCTGATCAGGGGAAGCCAGTTGATATGGTCTTTTTGTATTTCAGTAAAGTTTTGGTACTGTCTCCCACAGTGTCCTGCTGGACAAAATGTCCAGCTGGATAAACAGCTGGATAAACAAACACATCGTGTGATGGGAGAGCAGCTGGTTCATTGGTCAGGCACAAAGGGTTACAGTGAATGGGGTGACATCAGAGTCGTGACCTGTCACTAGATGGGTTCCATGGGGCTCCACCTTACCCTCTGTGCTCTTCAACATCTTCAGAAATCATTGGGTGCAGGACTGGGAGGGATAGGAAGTTCACAGATGATACAAAACTGGGAGGAGCTGTTGACTCTGGCCAGGAGCCCCTGCAGAGAGGGCTGGGCAGTCAGCAACCATGTGAAGTTCAAGAGTAAGGGAAGGTGCTGGGTTCTGCACCTGGGATGGAGCAACCCTGGATGTACAGACAGACTGGGGAATGAGAGGCTGGACAGCAGTGCCATGGAAAGGGGCCTGGGCTTCTGGTCCATGGCAAGTTGAACATGAGCCAGCTGTGCCGTGGCAGCCAGGAGGGCCAGCCATGTCCTGGGGACATCAGGGACAGCATCACCAGCCAGGCAAGGGAGGGGATTGCCCTGCTCTGCTCTGCACTGGGGCAGCCTCACCTCGAGTGCTGGGGGCAGTTCTGGGTGCTGCAGGATGAGAAGGACAGTACTGGAGAGTGTCCAGTGAGGGCATGGAGGCCTTGAGGGGAAGCTGTATGAGGAGTGGCTGAGGTCACTTGGTCTGTTCAGCCTGGAGGAGTATGAGGGGAGGCCTCATTGCAGTCACAACTTCCTCTTGAGGACCAGGACTTGGACTCAGTGATCCTTGTGGGTCTCTTCCAACTCAAGATGATTCCGTGGTTCTATGCTTTATAGGATGCTTGCTGGTTATAAATTCTGTTTCAGTAAATTAAAAGTTAGCTTCACTTGTTTTTTAGCTGTGACCAAGATGGACGTTATACACTTGCTTCTACTCGTATTGTCAAGTCTCATGATACGTAACAGAAAGAATGTAAGAGCCATGTATCTTTGTATCTCATGACATCTTAGAGTTAAGAACAAAAAAATAACTACATAATAGCTACGGACTTATCTTTTCTGATCTTCTTGGTTACAATTCAGTAAATTAGTTTTGACTTTCTCTTCACTGCTAGGCATGGAACAGAACTAACATGATTAAAATCACATACAATGTTGTAAATTGAGAAGAGTACTTCTCAGTTTCTAGGGTTTTTGTAATAAACACTAAAACCTGTGAAAGAAAAGACTTTTGCGTAAGAAACTCTGTAATGATTGAATAGCTTGTTCTTCTTGCAGCCTTACCCAGTGTTTGCCTAAAGACTAAGACGATGTTTGCTTGAAGACTAGGAATTATAATCTCTTATTTAAGTAGGCTTATCCTTTTGGTACATGTATATCCATTTATACTGTGCTAATAATGGCTGTCTGGATTAGTAGCTAGTCTGAAAATAGAAGGTGCTTGTTACTATCAGCAGTCACTATTGTGACTATTTTGTATGCTGTAGAAGCTGAAGGTTGTGCACAGTTAGTTTGCTGTGGGAAAGTGCTAAACACCTAGAGGGGAACCTTGTAGCCACTTTTCAGTGCTTTGTTTTCTGGGAGTTTGTCTAGATACCTATTTAGCAAATCCAGACTGTTTAGAAATTATTTTGGTGTAAATTAAATTCTGAAAATGTATATAGTGTTCTGTATTTCTTCAGCTGGTAATATGAGGTGACTCTTTCTTGTTCTGTGTTATGGAAAAAACAGTGATCATGCTAGGAGTGCTCAACCTAAAAAATTACTAAGCTCTGAGGTCAGAATATGTCAAAGCAGATGACTTTGTTGGTGCTTAGTGTAATTTTGGAGGGACAGAACATACCTTCTGTAAACACCTTCAAGATCTATGATAAATAAAAGTCAAAATATTTTGTTAGTTTGTTTGCAGCTTATTTTGTGGAGTGCACTGATCTTAGATTGTGTGTTGGCAATGTAGTGCCTCTCTGGAGCAGAGAAGGCTTCCACCATGGAATTGATAACTGCAGAAGTCTGACTCACTTTAAAAGCACAGACTTTTTAAAGCACCTTGCTTTATATCTAACTTCAATTAGATAGCACTAGTTAGCACTAGTTACTAACTAGTGTTTCTATAGGCCCATTTCTGCAAGCAGCAAATGCATGATCTTTTCTGGTAAACATATTTTTTTAAAACATGTTATGAGTGTTGTTTTATACCTATTGAGAGTGTTGGAGCATAAAATTGTTAAAAATGCTCCCATTTATAGCTATAGGCAAACAGTATCATCCATTTATTGCCTTTGATCTGTGAGGCACATAAATTCTCAGTGACCAAATTTGAAATACAGTATTGCAGTCTATAGTCTAAACTGTGAGGAAGATGGACTAGGGAAAAAAGGTTTCATGAAGTTAAGATGGAAGCTACATAAAACAGTGTGTTTACCAACTTGGTATTTCTCATAACTATGTAGTTGTTGTCTGTCTCGTCTTTTAGAACTGCACTTTCATTCCAATGATAAATCACAATCTATGGAGTGTTTGATAAATGTCCATATTGAAGAAGTACAACTTCATGTCTGTAAAAGATCAGTGAGATGACACTGAATTCCAGAAGGATGAAGGGCACAGACTCCTACGAGACTGCCGCAGGCAGCATACTTTAGGAGTTAGGAAACAACATGGGACAACTCAACAATTCAAGTAGTCTGGACTGTCTGGGAAAACACATGGAAATACTGTTTCCTTGAGTTCATGTGGATAGCTGATGTGTCATGTGCACAAACTGAAATGCAGAAGTCTTGTCTGCATATAAGGAAACAATTTTGACTGTAAGAGTAACCAGGCTCTGTCACATGTTGCCCAGAGAAGTGATTGCATCTCCCTCCTTGGAGGTCTTCAGAAGATGCCTGGGTGTGGTCCTGGGCAACCAGCTCTAGGTGACCTAGGCAAAATGATGAAGAGGACCCTCCCAATGTCAACAATTTTATGATTTTGTTATGGTTAAAAAGTAATGATCCAGTGCTCAAAGGTGATGCTTTATCTCATGAGCCACCTTTTCCTTGCAACAGAGAAAATGTCATTAAATTTATGACAGTTAAACTGGAAAAAAGTCAAGGGATGGCAATTGCTTGAAGGAGCAACTGCTAGGATTCTCATATGCTATGTGGCGTATACAGTTACCATTTAGCAGCAGTTATTTGGATGCAGTTCTCATTAACTTCTACAAAATAAGGATCATGCAGGAATAGTCATGGATTTCTGCTTTGCTCTAGGGAGTATGAGTGATCTTCCATTTTATCAAATAGTGTAGTACCTTGGGTTTTGTTTCTGAATATTGTTTTAACTCTTAATTTAACACTTACTAGATTTTGCTGGCATGAGATTTGCAATTGGTGTTGCATCTTGTGATACAGGGAATAAGGTTTCTCAGTAGGGAATTCTTCATGGCTTCCATTAGTAGGGTAGAAATGTTCACTATATCTCTGAAAACAATAATTTTTATAATACACGGTGTTTGTGTGTTCCTTGTATTCTTTAGTTGTTAGCTATTGCAGATTATTTTACAAGTATTTTTACTAAGTTTCTCTAAATTTTTAAGAATCTTGGCATCTTTTGATAGGGAAGACCTGCATAAGTATGAAATAGCTCCATGATCAAAGGAAGGAAGAAGATGGAGTGAGCTTGCAGAAAAAATGCTAGCTGTATCTCACTTTGTTAGTATTGATGTAGTTGATGCGCTCTTAATATTTGTCTGAATCTCAGCTGTGGTTTGTGGAATTTCTCAAAATGATATGTGCTTGAGATTTTCTTCCTCTCCTCCCTTTTCTTTAACTCTTCATCAAAAATAGGAGATTCTGGTGTCTGGGGATTGAAAAAGAACTTTGCTTTGTTGGAACTCTTGGAACGGTTACAGAATGGACCTGCTGGGCAGTATGGGACAGCTGAAGAAGGCATTGGACTGTCTGGAGAGGTACTGAGTTTTAAACAAAAAAAACAAAAAAAACAAAAAAAACAAAAAAAAAAAAAGTTTCATTTGCTAGAATTTATCTCTAAATAAGAAAAAGATTGAAAATCAGTTCTTTGCCAAATGTAATTTCACCAATAATACTGTTCTTTTCTTCCAACACCTAATATTAAGGCTTCAATTAATTGTTCGTAATTAAATACTAATTTGTACTTGACTAAAGCAGAAAATAAACTGGTATTAATAAACATGCATACTATTTCACCCTCTTTTTATGCCTTTAGGATTTTTAGAAAAGGTTACTCATTTTGATATTTTAGTTTTAGTAATATAAGCACAGTTTTCTGAAACTCTTTAGGAATTCTTCCTAAAGACTTCAGCTATTCTTGTCAGTAGTTGCCTTTTATAGTCATTTTATTATATCATGTAGTACTTCATTACCAAAAGTAGCTGCTTTTATCATTTCAGTATTAACACCTGGTGTGCAACGTATCTTGCAGTACCATTCTAGATGTAGATAACTTTCCTAAGTGCTTATTTTACTGTTGGTGTTTTGTTTTTCTGTAACTAATTCTCTGTTCTGTAATGACTGCTTTGGAGGAAGTTCCCAGAGCCAGATTTATTTTCTCCTTCAAACCTTTACAACTTGCTCTGAAGCTTGGATTTATAAAATCACTGAACACTTTAAACTTGTGTTTTCAAAAAGTTTATTGAAAACTTATAATCAAGTTTCGAAGTAGTCCAAATAGTTATTAGTGTGTAACTTTTAAAGAAAGCCTGTATTGTTGACAAGTCTTCTAATTTTTCCTCTATTATTGGGTTTAAATGTTAACCACTTTAGTTTTGCCTGGTTTTGTTGTTAGAGTATCATTCGTTGCGATGAAGATGAAGCCCATGTTGCATCCGTGTATTGCACTGTTTGTGCCACTCACCTGTGTGCAGACTGCTCCCAGCTTACTCATTCTACTAAGACTCTGGCGAAGCACAGGCGTGTACCTCTTGCTGATAAGCCTCATGAGAAGACGATGTGCTCCCAACACCAAGTGCATGCCATTGAGTTTGTTTGTTTAGAAGAGGGCTGTCAGGCGAGTCCTCTCATGTGTTGTGTCTGCAAAGAATATGGGAAGCATCAAGGTCATAAGGTACTGCTAGTAGTTAATTTCTAGTCATGCCATGGGGTGGCTTGCGTAATTATTTATCCAAATACAGTACAAAAGGTTGTCAAGAAAGGAGGATAGATTATTGATGTGTTCATCTTATTCTTTAATTTTCCCTTTGTGTCAGACAGTTGCCGTGGTAAAACAAAGGAAAAAAAAATCTAAGAACTCAGTGAGTTACTAATGTGAATATATATATGAAGAAGGACAGTCCCTTTGTCTGCTGCTTTTCTGAACTTTTCATTACATTGGGCCACCATTTTAAGAGCTGTTTTTGTAATGCAGACACTACATACACATCACATCACCAGTGCAATCTAACTGTCCTTCTTTTTTATAATAAATTATGATAAACAGGCAAGTTTTTGTTTACTTGTGTATTTGCTAGATGTCTGAGCTAGTTTCAGCATAATCCGTAAGCCCTGACTGGTTTTTTTAATTGCAAGATGGTTTTAAGTTCTTATTTGGCTTTACTATATGTATGTGTAAATATATGCCCATATACTTGCACATGTATATTAAATATGTAATACAATAGAAAATATTATTAAGGAAGATCATTACGATTGATGTTTAATATGTTCCTTTTAATTAATAGCATTCTGTCTTGGAACCAGAAGCGAACCAGATTCGTGCATCCATTTTAGATATGGCTCACTGTATAAGAACTTTCACAGAAGAAATCTCTGATTATTCCAGAAAATTAGTTGGAATTGTTCAGCATATAGAAGGAGGAGAACAAATAGTTGAAGATGGAGTTGGAATGGCCCATACTGAACATGTATGCTTTTAAAAAATTTTTATTTACCCCACATGTACAGATTATTGGCTTTTCTGTAATAACTGGGATAAGGACTTTCTTTGAAAATTATGCATAGGTTTTATAGTGCAAGACTTTAAGGTCTTCTATCTAGCAAGTCAGTGTTGAGGCTTAGGTCAGCAGATGGATGGGAACTTGAGTGTTACAATGTTTTTAGGCTATATGAAAATATGGAGGCAGTGGAAAAAGTTGTTTAACTCCTAGTGTACAGACTGTATATGTTCTCAGGTGGTATCTCAATACTATTGAGCCTTTTTTCCCTGGTCATTTTTAGTCAGGTGTCTATACATGCAAATGAGCTATGTGATTATAGGAATAACTTCTAGAAGTGTTTTGGTATTATTCAGGATGTCTTATCAGCCCTAACTGGGACTTGTACTGTGATGTAGCCAAGCAGATGTGAAAATAAATTAGAATCTGGAATAAAATTTAAAATTTACTCCTGGAATCAACTGGTGTCCTTAAACTCTTGGATCTCCTTGCTGCAATACTCAGGTACCAGGAACTGCAGAGAATGCTCGCTCATGTGTCAGAGCCTATTTTTCTGATCTTCATGAAACCCTTTGTCGTCAGGAAGAAATGGCTCTTAGTGTTGTTGATGCTCATGTGAGAGAGAAGTTGATTTGGCTTAGGCAACAGCAAGAAGATATGACCATTCTCCTGTCACAGGTTTCAACAGCTTGCCTTCACTGTGAAAAGACTTTGCAACAGGTAGGTTGGCAAGTGAGCTGTAGCATATGGCAAAATACATGGAAGTACAAATTAATTTTAGACTATAAAAAAAGATATTAGATGGTATTCTGCATTATTTTCTTGTAAGATTAAATCAGTCATGGTCTAACATGAGATTTAAGTATTCATTACAAGGGAGTGTTAGCCAAAGATAATCAGTACAAAAACGTAGAGTCCTCCAATTACTGGAAACCCTGTGGCATGATTTTTCTGTAGTACTTTCTGATATTTGCGAGGTTAGTGGGAAGGCAAGACAAGACGGAAGCGAAAAAAACCCCTACAGAACGTATTGGAAAGATTTTACAGTTGCAATTACAAGTACAGATGTTTGAAGCTAGTTGTCATAGATGGCTGGTAGGAAAATATGTTTTAGGATTAAATTAGGATTTAATTTAGAAATATGTTATAGGATTAAATTTAGAAATATGTTATAGGATTAAATTAGGATTAAATTAGGATTAAATTTCAGTAGCACTTGTAACATTGGTAATTCAACATCTTAAATGTATGAAGAAAGTGGCTTTGTGTGAGTTTCTCGTTGGTCTCTTATTCATTCAGTTTATTGGTAAGAAAAAGTAAATAGTATGTGTAGCAAATACTAAACTGAGTGTGAGAAGCTGCTTCATGAATGTGTTATTTGTACTTCTTTTTTCCAGATTTGTTTACAGCTTGTGTTTTGGTGTGTAGTCAGGGTTTAACTGTACAAATGTTCTGATCATGAATGGGTGGATACTAATATTTTCCTATTAAGTGTGTTGCTATATGCTGCAGAATAGTTGCTCTGTTCCATCTGTGTAAATGATATATGAAAAATATAAATATTCTTTATATGTTACATTGTTATTATTGTTTCTTATAATTTATGTTACTCCTAGGTGGCTCATAAAGAAGGTTTGTTGGTTTTTTTATAAACCTGCAGAACTACTTAGTATCTGTTATTGTTAAGGAAAACCATTAAGATATGCATATTTGTATTGCAATTTTAAATAAATATATTATGTAAATATTAATTTCTTAAAGTAGTGTAGTGTATTTCTATTTAAAATGCCTTCTTTCTAGCAATCATATTTATATTGTATTTGGGGTATTTTTAAGTAAATTACTAAAGGAAGGGCATGCTTTTGTTTTCTTTGTCTGTTTAGGATGACTGCAGAGTAGTGTTGGCCAAACAGGAAATTACAAGATTGCTAGAGACATTACAGAAACAGCAGCAGCAGTTTACAGAACTTGCAGATCATGTACAGCTGGATGCTAGCATACCTGTCACTTTTACAAAGGTATTCTTAATCTCATGGAAGTACAGTTATCCACTGTATGAAGTCTCAAATCTAGTGTAAAATAAAGCAGGAATAATGGATGTACATTATTATGCTGTATTTGTATTTGTTGCAATAAGTTGAGGCAGTTCAGTATCAGTTAGAGCCACATTGTCTTATCACATGACGAGTGCAATCTGGTATTTGAACAGCAAACCACTGTGCTGCTGTAATAAGGGTGGGAAATGTTCTTTTGACATTGACCATATCAGTAACTTTGAACATGAGCTGTTTTCTTCTAAATGAGTTGGATAGCATTTGTGAGTTCTAGAAACACCTTTCTTTGGCAACATATCTGATTATTTTCTGGAGATTGATCACCTATTTTAAATGGAATACTACTATTACAACTTTCAGTTTCTAATGTTAAAAAAATCTATTTCTTTCAGTTTATTAAACAGTCATTTGTTTTACAGTTGCTTGGTATTCACTCATAGCTTAGCTTATACATGATTAATCTTCTAAGAAGGTTTGGGTTTTATTGCTTCAATATAATTTCAGTACCACTTTCATTGAAGGGGATGAAATTATTCAGAGTTTGATAATGGTACTTCTATTTGGTGTATTTGTATGGTATTTATTATTTATTATGCTCTCCCTGTAGGAAAGTAAATATGTTTGAAACCCAAGGAACAAGAAGTATTTTGATGTATGAGGTTTTTTGTTCTGAATGGGTGAAAGAGGAGGAGGATCTGATTTTTGTGGCTGAGACAAAAATGATAATTTAGCTGTAGCTATTGAAGCATTTACTGTAGGGAAATGAATGCTTCCATAGAGATTCTATGTCAGTTCTTGCTGACTTGAGAAATTAAATTTCTTCAAAATAATTGATTTTGTAACCTCAGTATATTTGAATTTCCATGTTAATAGAGCATTTTCACTTCTGCCTGTCTCTTTCCTATT
>VYZP01031346.1:0-33608 GCA_013400635.1 Hypocryptadius cinnamomeus | reverse complement strand
CTCTTTCCTATTCAGCAGAGATCAGAGCTGGTAGGGCTGAGGAAACCTCTTCTACAAACCCTCATTATTCCATGAATGAAGCAGTAATCACATTTCACAGATGAAGAATTGCGAGTCAGAGAGGCATTTTGAATGTCTGGCTTTGGCTTTCAGAGCTGTTTATTAGACCTGGAAAATTTTGGTTGTGAATTTCTGAGCATTTGGAAAGAGAATGATAGGAGCTTGCTAAGGTGTTACAGGAGACCTAAAATAGGCTTAGGGTACCCAGAAGACTTGGTTTTGTGTTGTAACAATTTGTATTTTTATGAAGTCTTCTAAAGGTTAATTTCTGAATTTCAAAGGTGGTAAAGCAAGTGTAATTTTTGACAAAAACAGCAGCAGCCATGAAAAAATAAGGTGAAAGTAATTCCTTCAACCTCTTACTTTTTGTTTCCTCGCATCTGATAAAGCTTAATGTTCTCTTTCTTGACTATGTGTTTTTAGATTACTGTTATGCTGATGGCCACTATTGTGACTTGCAGTGAGGCTTGTTGTACATATCTGGACCTGACAGCAGATATCAGGCAGAAATAAAATCTTCAAATAAAAAACTGTAAACTGTTATTATATTACTGGAAAGGTCTCTCTCACAAGCTAGCATACACTGAAGGCTGAATCCATTATAAAATGTAAAAAAGTGTTTCAGACAGTACCTGATCAGAGGAACATTGAATATCAAATGAAAGTTGTGGAGGTTTAAGGAGGGGAGAAATCCTTTTCATGCTTGAAAGTGAGTAAATTCTACCTGGTTTTTTTTTGTTTGTTTGTTTCACTGATGACACAAGAAAACAGGCATAGTGCCATTTCCTCTTTCTAAACTAGCTAGGGAAATGCCACATACAAAGCTCTGAAGGGAGGATTTGGAGAATTCTCCTCACCCGTGGAGGAGCATGATCCTTATTTAAAAATAGTTTTCTGTTAAATGAGTGCAGTGGCTGTAGAACATTATATACAAGAAATGTATTTGGTCATCATGAATATGTGTATGTGCATGCTGTGGAGACAGGAAACTATTAAGGAAGGAATGCCTGAGACTGACAGATAATTCTCATTACAACGTTAAACTAACTATGAGCAACTAACCCTTAACAACATCAAGACTATCTGAGAGGGCAGTGTTCTCTCAGATGGAAAGCACTTCAAGATACCATTAAGGAAATCTGTACAGGGGGCTTTTGTCTCATCAACTTTTTTGAAAGAGGTCAAGGATAAAAAAGTGAAGAGATCGTAGTGCAAAAGAAAAATCCACAACTTTCTGCACTGAGATTTAAGAAAACAAGTTTCACTTAAACAGAAGTCTAAGGTTACATGTTTTTGAATATGCCATCGAGTTATGCACTTGCCAGAAGTACAGACACAAAGGGGTTTTATTTGTCATTTTTAAGCAACATTTTAGTTAAAGGTGCTGATACAATTGACAAGGAAAGACTTTTTCATGTCAATTTCTAGCTGTGATCATGAGTAGTCCATTATTACTGACTCATATTGCAGATGCTACACACAGTTTTCTAAATAGCAACTTTGCTTGTAATGTTTTTTTGAAGTGACAAAACTACTTGTGCAAAAAGTGGAAATTTGGTGTCCGTCATATTTTGCTTCCTTCTGAGAGAATACAAACATGCTGAGAACAGCCTGTTTCCATTCTAAACCTTAGAGAAAGCAAACTGCAACAGGATGGCTAAATTTGACAGCATCACTCATCTCCTTCATTTCAGTGATAATTTAAGTTGTACTGCCTCTGCCCTCCAGCCATGGGAGCCATCGAGGTGACCAGTACATCTGGTGGAGCTGCAAGAGGATTATCAGACTGGCTCACTGTCAGCAAGCTCTGCCCATAGCCAGGGTACTGCTTCCTGCAAGAAACCTGTCAACTGAGCAGCTCTATCCAGGGCTGCTGCTTTTCCTTCTTCCTTTCAGCTGCAGAGAAGAATTGGGGAGATTCACTGACAGAAATTTTGGATAAAATCAGAACTGAAGCTTGAGTGTGAAGAAAGTGCTGGAGACATGGCATTTTTGTAGGCTCTTCAGAGCCTTCTGCATGCTTCTTTATGTTTTTTTCTTTCTCTGCACCTTTGCTGTTGATGTGCTTGTCAAAAATCTGCCCACAAGTTGTTCTTTTCCAGAATGAGATAACCCATTCTGATAATCATGTTGTGTTGCAGTGTTGTCACTGAATTTCAGCTCTGACTCCAAATATCTAGAACTTAGACAAAATTTATTAAAAAGCAGTTAAGTCTCAAGGTTTTATTTTCCAAATCTCAAATAGTCTTTTGGTTGTGGAGCATCTGCCTTGTGTAATAGTAATACTGAACCTGCTGAGCTTATACAAGTTCATTTCAAAGATTCAAATAAAGCAATTTATTTCATATTGAGTAGGTAGTCTGTGGAGTTCTATGATAAGGACCATCTGGGCCCATTTAGGTTTCAAACAGCAAGTAGACAGTTTCATAGGTGAACAATGCATCAAAATCTGCTGGTTGAAGAAGTTGGCTTAGGAAATCCATGAGCTGCAAGCTCTTAAGCACGGGGAAGTTACTTAAGACAGTTATCATCACTATTACGTTCCTTTTTTCTTACTTTCATGTCCATCTTTGCCTAGTTTCAGACAGCATATTTGATGAAATGAACCTTTGATGTGGCTTTTACACTTACAGTCATGATGTTGCTGACTTTTGCATTGTGGTAGTTGCATAATTATATTTTATTTTTTTTTAGGAAGCAATTTCTCAAGGTATTTTTATTCTCTTCCAGGATTGTGATAGCATAAGGTCATTGAATTGTATTGATTATTCTGAAAGTGTGCTACTTCTCCTATGACAGAAGGGAGAATCCAGTTGCTTGTCATTATGACAATATATCCAGATACATAATGGATCCAGTGTGTGTGTGTATCTGTGTGTATATGGAAAGATAAATAGTTAGATATCTCACATCATATGATATAGATGTTTATATGTCCTGTAACACTAGCAACCTGTTGGTCTTTTACCAAGAGATGTTGTAGCATTTTTGCACTCAGTAGTATTTCTTCTGTAAGTAGAAAGAAGTGGCTGTGTGGAGTAGGCACAGTGTTGTCTGGATTTTGCAAGAAAACAAATATACTGCCACGTAGTTCTGATGATTGAAACCCTGGTGTTTCATCAAGATAGCAGTTCTAAGTCCTTCAAAATGTGTTTCAGGAATATACACTAATCTCAGCCTTGTGTTTATTTTAAAATTTATGCTTTGCCATTTGATCACTGACAATCATTTGATTGTCAGTGTCATCTCCCTCAATACTCAACAGTAGTTTGGTGTAAACTACTAATAGGGAAGTTGATTCTCATTTCTTGTCTCCAAGCAAGACTTGGGGGATTTTGTTTGCTTTTCTCTACTATTTCAGAATACTGCTTAATGCTAATAATGTTGCTGTTGCAAAGGATTGGAAGAGGCTTAGGGTGAACAGGTAAAGCTATGGAACCTCCAGCAAGGAAGTAGTTCTCTAGGTGGAGGCATTAATAAAGTGGGGGGAAAAAAAGAATTTTCTGGACAGACAACTCTAATTAATTGCCATAAAAAATTCCTCACATGGTCTCAGCCAAGAATGATGAAAGAATTTGAAATTTTATCAAATACAGACATACTGTCATGAAACTGGCTGACTTTTTGACATGTAGTAACTCAGGTCAGGTAAAAGTTACAGGTTCACTACAGACATTATTGGATATTTTTGTTTCTATTGTTGCTGGAAGTGATTGATGATTATGCCTTGTACTTTTGGAGACCGTCCATTTAGTCATTTTAGAAATGGTGACAAAATATATGTTTTAAACATAAGGGTTTTCTAGATTGAATTTCCAAAATTTGCTGTTGTTATTAATACGTAATATTCTGTTTCTTCCAGGACAACCGGGTACATATTGGACCAAAAATGGAAATTCGGGTTGTTACTTTAGGATTAGATGGAGCTGGCAAAACAACTATTTTGTTTAAGTTAAAGCAAGATGAATTCATGCAGCCAATTCCAACAATAGGTTAGTAGCTGCAATTTAAATGTAATGACTTTTCTGAATGTTTGATTTATCTGCTAATTTTGGTTATTTTATGTTCATACAGAGCAGGACTGTAAAACTTAAATATTTTTATTCCAGGTTTTAATGTTGAAACAGTAGAATACAAGAATTTGAAGTTTACTATTTGGGATGTGGGAGGAAAGCACAAATTGAGACCTTTGTGGAAACATTATTATCTCAATACGCAAGGTAATACTGATACAGCTCTTAAAATGTATTTTGTCTTCTAGCTTGTGTTTCAAAGCCAGACAGATTATTAATAGAAATAATTTATGACAGTAGAAAGTTGTTCTTCTGATGCAAAGTACAGCTGTTAGCTTCATGAGCTAATAAATTTAATCCAGTTGGTCAAAATGTCTACTGCATGATAAAGGTACATTCTCCATAAATCCATCAGACAGTTCATGGAGCGAAACAAAATTAGAACCTCTGTTAAATTGGTTCTAGCTGACAACAGACAAGGTACAGCGTCCCAAAGGCTGCATAGTGAAAAGCTGTACTTGCCAGGTATGAAATATAAATAGCACTTGAAAATACTCAGCTTTTAGGAGCTTTTAGATAGCAGCTTAAAAAATTCTAACAAGTTCTGTAACTTCTGACTTGCTGTTGCAGTGTGATTGTAGACTATATTATTGAGTTTGAAAACATTGATGAACTTAAAAATTTGTGTTGTTGTTTTGTAAATCCTCCATAAGTTTTTCCCAGTTCAGAAAGAAGTTTCTCTTGATTGATTCATTCACAATTATCTAAAATACTTAGGAATTACAAACTTATGTTTACAAACTCAGCTCATGTGCTGAGCTTGGCTTTCTGCCTTATTTCAGCCTTAAATGCAAACTTTAACATTTTAAATTACTCATATTTTCAAACTTTTAAAAGTTGTATTTTGGGATTTCTGTTGTCCTCTAAAAATATATTGTGTGAAGTAGTGTGGAATCATGCGTGCCTTGGAACTGCATGTTGGAGAGAAAGCTAAGCAGTTACCCTGGTACATATCTGCAGTAGGTTATTTTTAGTTTTGGCATTGGGGTTTTGTTTCATTGCAAACCCCTTGATTTTAAATTCTGTCCTCTAGCTCTGCCCCCTTGACTCTCCAGTCTTTCTGGCATCTTAGTTACTCTCTAGTGGATAGTAAAATCTAATGCTGCTATGTCGGGTCCTTGGCCATCTTTTTTGGATTGTGTAGTTTGCAGTTGAAGCAAGCTGTGCTGATTTGGCTGAACCTGTGAATATTACAGCCCATTAAGGGAAACTGAGACAACCATATGGGAGTTAATGGAGTATAAATGGATCACGAGATGGTTTAAACTGAGATACTTAATCCACACATAGTAAATCTGGTTTTAGACCTAAGTAGTTAAAATATCATAGCCTTTATATTAGACTAGGAAAAAAAATTAGGGATTTTTTCACTGTTTTAGGATGAATTCTAGACTTCTGTTTAAAATACAGAAATATTTAAGGAATTTCTCAGTCATCCTGGATTTAAAATTGAAGTTGTGTACTGAGAAACTTCACATAGAAGCCTTCTAGAAAAACGAATGCTGTAAGTTGAAAGCTAATTTTGCAGTTTATATGTGAATATGTGTACAACATTTCTCTTCTTCTTTCATAGCGGTGGTGTTTGTTGTTGATAGCAGTCACAGAGACAGGGTCAGTGAAGCATACAATGAACTTGCAAAATTATTAACAGAGAAGGAATTGCGGGATGCCTTGCTCTTGATCTTTGCTAATAAACAGGTACTTGTGATTTGGTTTTACTCTCTTTTCCTCAGCTTGTCTATCAAATTCCAGCCTTCTGAACCCTCTGCTGTGGGTAAGGAGTGCTAATGTGGAAAGCATAAAATGTAGATATTTTCCTTATGTGTAATGCTGCTCAAGTAAATGTTGGTGCTAAGCTTTCTTAATAGATTGATCAACCAGGGGTTTTTTTTATGGTAGCAAGTAGTAAATGCTTAACTCTTTGTCTTTTGTATTTGAAGAGCTGTTACGTGATCTGTAGCTTCAGTCTAAGCCGATGAAATGGCTTCAAATATAATACAGAAGAGTAATTGAGTCTTTGTATCTGATTCTCTTGCAGGATGTAGCAGGTGCTCTTCCAGTGGAAGAAATCACAGAACTGTTGAGTCTCCACAAACTCTGCTGTGGCCGTAGCTGGTATATTCAGGGTTGTGATGCCCGAAGTGGTACAGGACTTTATGAAGGATTGGACTGGCTTTCAAGGCAGCTAGTGGCTGCTGGTGTCCTGGATGTGGCATAACTTTACATCAGCTGCAATTTAATGTTGTAGTTCATGGTTTTGTTTTGTTTGCATGATTTAGGGTGTTGGCACCAGGTCTGCTCCCTGAAGAGGGGATTTTATTTAAGTTGGTGGTTGCAAAAAAATATAAACCTTCATCTTAGATTGGATAATTGGTTCAGTAAACTTGTGTCATTATAGTGATTTTGAAAGTTGATACATCTACATTTAGTGGGAATGGAGGAGTGTTACAAGGATGCCTTGAAGTTCCTTTTCAAGATATTGTTAAAATTTAATTTTTTTCCTGATAAAATATGCATTGGATTTCATGTAATAGTTATAATGCGGTTACAGTAGTTAATTGGTATTATAAAAATTCTGACTAGTTTAGAAATACTTTCCCATGAAGCTATTCCAGCATCCATCTCAAGTTTATTAGAATAGCCAGCTCTATTAGCTAAAGTGGTGCTACTCTTTAATATCAAAACAATTCATAAATATAAATGTGGCATGGAAACTTACATGCAGCTACACCATGTAAAGAAAATGCTTCCCTTATTATTTATTAACCTACTTGTTTGTTACAGGAAGGCAGCATAACTGCACAAAGAAAATTCAGAATTGGAGAAAAGTGTTGCAGAGCAAAGGGGCTGTGGCATTACTTAGCAACTTGTTTTATATCTTGGGGGCAGGGGTTAGTTGGGTTTTTCACACTGAATTATTTATGGACATACTATGGTGATACTGAGGTGAAAGTGTTTTGTGCATTCTTAGGGATATAATCTGCCTTTAGAGATTAAGTTTATTCCTGAAGAAGTCAAATTATATTAAAAAAACCCAACTTCTTAAAGAAGTAGTGTGGTGTAATGTCAGTCCAGCTATGTGCTTTTATGTAGAAGTCATGATTCCAGAATAAGGTAGTGGCCTTAAAATATTCAATAACACAATGTAAAACCAGTGAACACTAATTATAAGTCTTTAGAAGGGTAGATGGTAAAATGTGATATAAACCTTTCATTATTAGATTTTCAGTTTTTACTTTATCTTCTACATGGAATTGTCACCCATGCCTCTATTTTTGAAGATTACTCATCCACAAACCTATGAAATATGGGTGTAGTGCTGTTTAAATTTAGAGAAGGTTACGATGACCTAGTGATACGTTTTTTTCTGCTGCACATGCAACTTTGCGAACAATTTTATCTGTCTGACATGCACACCAGAATCTTCTTCCCTTTTCTCTAAGTCCATGGCCACTGCCATCTGAAGAAGCTATGCCATGGACTCTCCTCATGTTGGTGGAGAAGCTACAACAAGTCTGAGCAGTAGATCAAAACTCTGTATCATAACTTTTGTTACTGGAGTAGAGGTGAATCAGGAGAACTAGATAGTGCAAGTGAACAGTGTTGTTTCACAGATGTGGAGATATTTTTGCCATGCTGAAAAGTGTTTATTTTTGAGAGCTCTGAACCTCACCTAGTAAAGAGGGTGTATCCCATTATCTGTGGCTTTGCTTTCATTGTATTATTAGGAATTTTATGTTGTTTTTCTACTACGTACCTTAGGTAAAGCCAAGAATGTATAAACAAATAATTTAGTACATTTGCACTTTTCTTCTAGGGGGAGCAGTTAATGTAACTACTTCCTTATTATGACACTTGTAATATTCTTCTTACTTAAATTTCAGGTAAATTATGTTAATGCAGCTTCAGATGCAGCAAGTCTAATGATGTGAATACCTGAAGGAACACTAAGCTTTAAAGTAGTTGAATGTTTGTGAAGTGGTCTTCAATGCCTGCACATGTACAGGTACTAAGACAGAATATTTAGTCTTTCTTTAGACAACCTGATAAATTTGGAAATAGTTTATAATGGAGTGAAAAGTGGGGTTTTTGCACATACCAAACTTAAAATTGTTCTTCCTTCCCAGCCTGTAACTTCTTGCACAGTACACAGTTGGTGGCTGTGATTTGAGCATCTGCTTAGCCCATGCTGCAGAGCAACCCCTGACATAGTTAGGGCTGACTGTCCCTTCACAGCTCTTTTTGAAATACGAACAAGTTCTGTTAAGTATGGTAGATATTTTTTCCTGTAATGTTTTTAACAGAAGACATGCATTCTTTAAAAGAATCCTGATTTAGTTCCATTTTAGCTGGCTTACGCTTCAGTTACACATGCTGCTCAGCATAGTTCTAATTCAAAATGTTTGAGGTGACTAGTTGGTATTTTAAGTAGCATTAAATTTGGGGGGAGAGGAAAACTTCTCACTCATGCATATTTTCAAGTACAAGTGATTGCTTGTGACACATGGAATGCTACCATGAAAGTGTTTTAAATTGAATTTATTTAAGATGACTTGAAGTAAATGTGAAAGTGTTGCATTTTTCTGTGAACTCTTAAGTGTAGAGTACACTAAGAGGTTTATTCGTATTATACATTAATACAACATATAAATGGCTTTAGTTTTAAATTTAAGCTTGTTTCATCAGTTTTAGTGAACTTTAGTTTTTAGTGTACTGACTTAGGGAATATGTAATTGGAATATTTCTTGAACTAGAACTCACTAAAGCATTGCTAACTGTTTAGAAAGACTGAATTAACTTTTCAAAGGATCTTGATGTAATTTTGAAATTGAGTAAATGCAACATCCAGTGACTGTGTTGTAGCTTTCTTTAAAGAACTTCATCTCAAAAATAGTATGTCTGTGCTAACTGAACAGTCATGTTTTATCACTGTTTCTGTATTCTATCTTCAAAATTACTGTGGACTGTGAGGGTCTGGTTCTGAGAGTGTTGAGTAGATGTGGATCTTAGGTAAAGATTTCTTTAAAGAAAGAGCTCATTTAGTAGAAGAAATTTGTGAGCTGCTGCAATTTGCATTGCTCAGAAAATAATTTCTTTTCAATAAAATATGTAAAACCTTGAGAACTAATTTTAATAAACTTGCCTTTTTGTTTTGTTTTTTAAGATCCTCTGAGAATAGAGGTGTGCTACATTTAGTTTCCTGTGGAATTTTTCTTACTGATCCTGTACGTCACTAAAAATAAACTTCCTGATGGTAGCAGCAACTTTTGAGGAAATATATTTGGTTATCATGCATCATATCTCAATTCATAAATGAAGTTAGCAGAACTGTAAACTCCCAAGTTTATGAGTGCAGTGGTGTTAGGTGAACGTGAACAGCCATGATCAATGTTTCTGTTTATAGAGTAGATTTAACTAAGCAGCATAGTAACAGGACCCTGTTGAACCAGATTCACAATAGCTTGAGAAGTTGTCTGAGCTTTGTGTGAGCCTGCTGTTTGTGAACAGAGAAAAATGCATGAGTTATGTGATGTTTGGAGGCTGTCTTGGGCAAAGTGATCACGAAAGGAGGTTTTGATTCTTGGAGAAGTAAGGATAGGGGTCAGCAGCTCTGCCACCTTGGACTTTCAGAGGACAGACTAGGGCCTGTTTAGGAAACTATTTGAGAGAGTCCTGTAGGAGGTAGTCCTTAAGGGCAGTGGAGTCCGGGAAGGCAGAAGGAAATCCTAGCTAGAGCTGCAGGAGCAGGGTCGAGCCAGGTGCTGAAAGATGAGTTGTTGGTAAAAGAGGTCAGCCTGGCTCAAGAGAGAGCTCTGGTTGGAACATGCAGAGACAAATTTTATAACCTCTGGAAGAAAGGACAGGCAACTCATCAGGACTGCAAGGGTGCTATGAAGTTCTGCAGGGAGGAAATCAGAAGGGCCAAAGCCCAGCTAGAACTTGATTTGAATACTGGTGAAAAAGACAACAAAAAATGTTCTTGCAAATACATAAGCCACAAAATGGCCAGTGAGAATCTCCATCCTTTATTGCATGCAGAGGGAAACAGTGACAAAAAAGCTGAAGTACTTCATGCTTTCTTTGTCTCAGTTTTTAACAATAAGACCAGTTATCGTCAGAGTATCAAGTCCCCTGAAGTGGAAGACGGAGATGAGGAGCAAAATGAAGTGCTCATAATTCAGGAAGAAAGGGCTAGTACTTGCTAGACTACTTAGCTGCAAGTCTGTGGGACCAGATGGAATCCACCAAGGTTACTGATTAAACTGGTTGGAAGAGCTTTAAATCATTTTAAGACACCAAGAAGACCTACAAATCGTTTGCCAACAGTCCTGGCTGATGGAGGAGGTGACTACAAATTGGCAGCTGTGATACCTATATACAAGAAGATTCAGAAGATGGATCTAGGGAACTATAGGGCAGCCTAACCTGGTGCCAGAGAAGATCGTGGAGCAGCATCCTGAGTGCCATCATGTGTAAAACACTCAGGGTTTTCAGGCCCAGCCAGCACAGATTTGTGAAATGCAGGTCTTGCTTGGCAAACCTGATGCCTTTTTATGGCAGTGTGACACACATAGTGGCTGAAAAAAGCCTGTGGATGTTGTCTCCTTGGACTTTACTAAAGCCTTTGACACTGCCTCCCACTGCATTCCCCTGGAGAAACCGGCTGCTCATGGCTTGGACGGGTGCACAGTTCAGGGTTAAAAACTGTCTGGATGGCTGGGCCCCAAGAGTGGTGATGAATGGAGTTACCTCCAGCTGGTGGCTGGTCACAGGTGCTGCTACCCAGAGCTCAGTAGTGGAACCAGCACTGTGTAATACCACTGGGTAATTACTCATCAGGTCTACCTTCAGTTAAGTTCATGTATTACACCGAGCTGGGTGGGAGTGCTGATCTGCTGGAGGGCAGGAAGGCTCTGCAGAGGGATCTGGACAGGCTGGATCATAGGCTGAGGCCAATGGTGTCGGGTTCAACAAGGCCCAGTGCTGGGTCCTGCCCTTGGGTCACAACAACCCCAGGCAGTGCCACAGGCTGGGGCAGAGTGGCTGGTGACTTTGCATCTCGATCGCAGGAGATACGATCCGCACAGTGGCCAGGAGTGGCCGCGCCCCACCTCTGCCGCTGGCAGGCAGGATCGCGGTTTGGCCGCTGGCTGGGGTCCTGGACCATCAGGAATGGCTGATAAACGTGGACCTGTGGTATTCACATGCCCTCTGAACAGAAAGAAGCTGTGAGACAGACAGAGAAGAAGGAAAAACATAATTCTTATCTCTCCTGATGTGCTGAAGTGGAATGCAATATGGAGATTGTTTACCCGAAGTGAGGATGTTTTGTTCCCTTGGCCTATCAAGGCCAAGTGCGTGTGTGAGTCCGGACTGTCACGAGACAGTCACGAGAGAATCGAGATGAGTGCAGTTCTGTGAAGTTGTGAGCAAGGGTGAGTGCAAGGCAGATTCAGTTTAGATGTAATATATATAGTATAAAATAATAAAGTCGTTATTTAGCCTTCTGACAAGACGGAGTCCTCCTCGTCATTTTCTCTCCTTCACCAACGTCTGAGTCGCCCTTGATTTACAATATGTACCAAATGCCGAAGGATTCGGGGTAAAGGAAAAAGGAAGGACTCTTTGCTTGCTTCTTCGAGCTCCTTTATTTCTTTCCCGCGCAGAAGCGGTGCCGAGGCGGCGCCGTGTGGAATCGGCAGGGCAGTACGGGAGTTATTGTTTCCCGCGACGGGAGCAGCACCGAAGCGAGGCAGGTGATGCAACAGCGCGCGGGCGGCAGCTGTGCCGTGCGGGCAGGGCCGGGCGGGCAGAGCCACAGGGCCGGGCGGGCAGAGCCACAGGGCCGTGCGGGCAGAGCCACAGGGCCGGGCGGGCAGAGCCACAGGGCCGGGCGGGCAGGGCCGGGCGGGCAGAGCCGTGCTGGCAGCACCGTGCGGGCAGAGCTGAGTGGGCAGAGCCGTGCTGGCAGCACCGTGCGGGCAGAGCCGTGCGGGCAGCACCGTGCGGACAGAGCCGAGCGGGCAGAGCCGTGCTGGCAGCACCGTGCGGGCAGAGCCGTGCGGGCAGCGGCAGAGCAGGCGTCAGGAGCGGGTGCCGCGGCGCGCGGGTGTTTGCCGAGGCTGCACACCGCTGCGCTGCGCTGGGCGGGTACCGCCAGAACGCGGGTGCTGGCGGCTCGAAGAGGTGGCAGTAGCAAAACAGCGGGAAACAGAGAAAAAACAGCGGCTTTTATGGATTGATTGGTGGGGGCGGGGGGGGTTGGAGGGGTTGGAATCCCGGGAGGACACCGTCTAACGAATCAATGGCTAGATAGGAGGGGTTTGGGGTGACAAATGTAAACATAACCTGGAGCGGGAAAGTTACATACCAATGGCAGAAAGGAAAAATCATAACTGACAGCGAATTCTCTGGATAAAGGGGTGTAACAAATCATAAATCATGACAGACAAGCCACAGGGGCAGGACCTCTGAGGACAAACAGGGAAAAATCTGGAATTATCATAACTGCTAATGGGGAGACCGGTGGTAAACAACTTTAGACATAGACTAAACTTATTATCTTCAAATCCCACTGCTATAGGCAGGGAGAGACTAAACATCTTCAAATCCCCACTGCCACAGGCTGGAAAGCTGCCCAGCAGGAAAGGAGCTGGGGGTGCTGGTGACAGCAGCTGAACATGAGCCAGGGCGTGCCCAGGTGGCCAAGAAGGCCAATGGCATCCTGGCCTGGATCAGCAATGCTGTGGCCAGCAGGGCCAGGGCAGGGATTGTCCCCCTGTACTGGGCACTGGTGAGGCCACACCTCAAATCCTGTGCCAAGTTCTCGGCCTCTCAATTCAGAAGAGACATTGAGGTGAAGGGTCTGGAGGACAAATCCTTTGAGGGGCAGCTGAGAAGAAAAGGAGACTCAGGGGAGACCCTATCAATCTTGACAACTGCCTGAAAGGAAGATGTAGCTAGGTGTGTATTGGTCCCTTCTTCCAGCTAACTAATGACAGGACAAGAGGAAAGGGACTCAGATTATCATTGGGCATTAGTTACCAGGTTTTTTCAGCCTTAATGATGCTTTGATTTTGTTCTATAACTCCATCAGAAACAGCTGATGCAAAGCTTAGTTCAGATAGTTTAAATTAAGTATTTCAGTAGAAGCAGTAATGTTTGTAGGATGTTGGCTAAAAATGAAGCCAGAAAAAAAGATTCACTAGGCTAAAATAAAGAGAAAGCAAACATGAAAGAAAAAAAATCACTGGAAAAACCAAACAAATTGCAAAGGACTTTATACACTGGCATTTTAAGAGTTGATCATTGCTCTTGGACAGAGAGACATGTAAACAACTGTTTTTAAAGAATTGAGGTACGTTACATTGTTTGCTTTTCATAACCAACAGTACCATAACTTTGATACATGTACAAAGGATTGAGAAGTTCACTCAACTTGGTATTTCTGACCTTTTCCTCTGTCAAAGATTTCAGTACTGTGAAACAGATTAATTAATATGAAGAATGAAAATAAACATGAAAAAGTTAGAAATACTGTCATGGGACATGGTGGGGGTTTTTATCTTTAATTTTGCATAGAAGAGATGCAATAAAGACAGCAGCCTTTGTAAGAAACATGTAGATGTTTTTACTTTAAAATACAAAATTACCAGAAATGCAGAATTAGGGCACTTTAGGTACATTGAAAATAGTAGAACTGGTGATTGCTCTGTCCTGGTATTTGCTATATCTAGGAACTATCAAAAATGTTTGTTCTTCTTAGGTCCCCTTCTGGGTCTGGCATGCTCAGTTTTGTCTGGGGATAGAATGTAAAAAGGTAACAAAGGTAGTGTAAAAGGTAATTTCACCCCTGAAGAGTTGCAGCTGAACTAATTATCAAAAATTAGGAACAGCCAGATGGCCTAACAAGCAACAGCTGTGTACAATGAGGATGAGTGGTATAGAAGGAGACCACGTTAGCTGGGTGAAGAGATCATAGGGAGCTTTGTGTGCTGAGCAGAGAAGAAGGAGGCAGTGCTGCAAGGAGCTACCCATAAGAAACCACCGAGAAGGTACAGAACCTTCACGTTAATAAGACAACAAGTTTTTTTCTGCTTAAGCTGGAACCTTCAACGCCTGCTTTACTTCACTGTTATATTAATGATGCTGATATCCTCATAGGGTTTGTCAGTTTTGGGATTGACTTTGACATTTGAGATTCTCTGAACAACTTCCATTCCTTTAGTCACCCGTCCAAACACACTGTGCTTGTTGTCGAGCCAAGGCTGTTTGAAAGCACAGGAGAAAAAGAAAAGCATATTAAAATAGAAAGCAGCATGTAGGTTAAGTACCAAACCAAAAATAAAGTGTACATGGATACATTCTGTGTGCCCAGACTATAGAACCTAACATCCTGTAAATATTAACATGCAAGGAAATACTAGAATGCAGCTAACACATATTCATATGCATTTGAACTTACCTTTCCAATTGCTTTCTTAAAGTACTACAGAGGTCATGTTCCACCAGTGCAGTAGCATTGTATAGTTAATTTTAAAGTGTATTCTCAGTTCACAGAAATGTTGTTTCAATCTCTCTGTTTCATGTTATTTTCACAGAGGAACATTAAGTGCCAGTACAGAATACTACCCAATTCAATATTCATATAGTATGCCCAATTTGAATACAGGCCCTCATACAACTTAATAAACCTCAGAACTATGGTAGATAGGGTTTTTTTATATTACTTTGAAGTGCTATAAGAAGACAGCTTTTATAAGTGTTACTTTTAAGGACTTATATCTTAGATTCACATATCAAAATTTTTATTGTTTGCTCTGAATTTGTACACAGACCAAATGAAATTTTTAAACCTGAACACTGTCTTCCTTGTATAGCTACAATTAGACAGTATCAGACAGACATGCTGGCACCATATCCAAACCCCAAATAATCTAAGCAATACCTAGGTTTCCATCAAGTTTAAACCACTATTATTAATACAAGATACTCTAGTAATAAGTAATTGCAAACATGCCTAGGAATTTTATACCTCACTCACTCCATTTAAAGGCAAAAGGCCTCTTGATCACAAGCGATGGAAAAGTATTTCTATCTTGTAAGGGACAGTTTCAGTGAAGCCTATACACTACACATCATGTGCATCTTTTATTTGTAAAGTAAGTACTAGTGTGTTCCTCTTTCTATGAGAAAAAAAATTGATTTTTTACTATCTAGGTAGCCTCTCAGGCCTTAAATTGAGCTTTTAGTATTACTTACAGTTGGTACTACTGTTATAAAAAACTGGGATCCATTAGTATTTGGTCCTGCATTAGCCATGCTCAGTGTATATGGTCTGTCATGTCGTAAAGTTGAATGAAATTCGTCTTCAAATTCTCCTCCCCAAATACTTTCACCTCCCATTCCTGTACCAGTTGGGTCACCAGTCTGAATCATGAAACCCTGCACAGAAATCATATGTTATCACATTACTGCATAGAATACATAACCATAAGTGTTATATGCTAGGTGACATTTTTTCAAACTTACTTCAAACATTTCCACAAAATGTGTTAAAATCTTATGTGTAAGGGAGAAAGCATTTAAGGCTTTAAGTGTCTATCAAGAACTTGAGAAAAAGCAAGGTTACTCACTATTCCTGCCAACGAAGGACAGAAACCTGACTACGTCTATCTTTTGCAAATTCTTGGGCTCTATCACTTGATTCTGGTGTGACAGAAATAAGCAGCCTTACAAGAAAAGCCTTCTGACATGAAGCAAAGTTTTAATTCAAGCAGGATAGCAGGATTCATCTTTCAATTTTCAGTTTTCTGCTACCTTATCAGTTGCAGAACAGCTACTACAACTTTAGTAAGTGCTAAAGCTGTTTAGAACATCAGAGATGTACAGAATTTACAAGAAACTCTAAAGGTACTCCAACAATCCTGTGTGCAAAAGGGAAATGGAAGTGTTAACAGCGGACTGACCACCAGAGCACATTATGTAAATTAACAAAAAATTAACATGTTGCAAATTACCTTGATGATGCGATGAATTATGTGTCCATTGTAGTAACCATTCCTGCTGTGCACACAGAAGTTTTCCACTGTTTTGGGGCACCTAAAATCATGTAACAGAAAACGCAATAATATTTGTCTGGTGACAGGGCCATAAAGCTTTCAGCTGGGATTAAGACCCCCTTGTGCTGTGCAATGATCAGGACTCTGTAGGAAGGGATTTAGTCAAATAAGGAAAAAACAAATCTCCAACTCCTCAAACCTAAGCTTAAAAAGAGCTGAAAGCAAAAAGCTTGAGAAGTACAAAGCTGTGTTATTACACAGAAAGGCAGCAGCTGTGTTGATAGCACAGGGATGTTTGAGCTGTTGCTGAGCAGGGCTTATGCACTGTCAAGGCCATTTCTGCTCCTAACCCCACCCTGCCAGTGAGGAGGCTGGGGCAGTAGGAGTTCAGAGGGGACTTAGCTGAGACAGCTGAACCCAGCTGACCACAGGGATGCTCCATTGCACATATGGCATTATGTTCAGCACATAAAAGCTGAGGGAAAAAGCAGGGGACATGCAGAGTAATGGTGATTTGCCTTCCCAAGTACCCACTCCATGTGAGGGAGTCCTGTTTTCTTGGAGATAGCAGAACATCTGCTTGTCCAGGTTCCCTGTTTTTCTTTGCTTGGGTGCATGCCTTTTGCTTTCCCTGTTAAGCTGTCTGTACCTCAGCACACAAGTGTTTTCACTCTTACTATTCCAGTGCTCTCCCATTCCACCAAGGGGGATATGAGTGAGTGGTTCTGGGGGGCTTTGTTGCTGGCCGGGGTTAAACCATGAGAGCCAGAAACCCAATCTGTCTCCTGATGGCCTAGTTCAAGGCACCACTAACTATAGGTTCCCTAGTTTTCTATCTGCACTCCCAATAAGGAGAAAATGGCCAAATTGAGTCCACAGCTGTAGAGTTGCTTGAGTCTGTGAAAAAGGAACACTAACTTGTGTTTTAGTGACACTCTAAGCTATCTTGTGAAAAAGAGCACCAATGTCGTAACTAATGGACCAGACTATAGTCCCAGTTCTTGCTGAGCAGTACAGAGTCATTCACAACTTTATTTCGCAACAAAATGACTGAAGAATTCAAAGATGTACAGAGCCATATCCTATATGCTCTTCTTTAAAGTTTTAATCACACTAAAGAGATTTTAATTTAAAGCTCAGCTGGGAGAAAATACTACAATAAGAAAGGACGAACCTAACAATAACCAACCCTAGTAATGCTGTATTTAAAATCACGCACAGAACATTGCAGTGAAGCACCTTGCAATACCGTGCATGCAGATATGACACATTAGCATGACAATTAAAAAAATAATTAATGCAGCTTGACCTGTCACTCGCTAGCAAGAGCTCTACCATTACTACAACCTATATGCTATAATTACGAATTCCAGAAACTAGAGCCAGATGCAAGGAAACACTGGTGAAGACTGTAGTAAAAGTCTGGTGCACTAGAGGGTAGAATTGAGGTTGCCCTACCTATGCTTAAGACCAAAGATGAATATGTTTTTGGAGAAGCATGGAGTACACTGACATAATTTAGGTTTCTATGTATAGCAATATATTATATAAATTTCCTGTTAAATAACAGAATATTTGCAATTTTGCATCACGAAGGAGAGATGAGGACACACTGATTTTAGCAATTGTCATGCATAAAACTTTTCAATTCTATGCCTGGTTTTGGATATACACAACACTAGTATTATATGCTGGTATAAATGTTATATGGCTTTTAAAGGAGCTGCAATAACAAGTGTAGTACACTGGCCACATTTGGAAGCTGCAACTACTATTCTTCTGGCTTGCACAGACCTGCTGCCAAACCTACTGCTGCCAACATCATCTTTCTTTTTCAAGATCTATGCAAACAGCACTGCCTTACACAGAGCTCACACAGAAGAGTATCATTACCTGTTCAAGAACAAAAGTTAATAAAGGAGCACCCTCCCTGAATCAATAACTAAATAAACCCAAATACAATTCCAAAAACTCCTGTGCCCCAGACTGTTATTTAGACCTATTTTCACTCTAATTTATTTTTGTTTGTTAAGAGTCACATTCCTACCTTAGCGTATTAAAAAACTGACAGGAAACAAAAACAGTAGAAAAAGGGAAAGAACATAATTATTTCTAACATGAGATAAGTCTTGGCTACTGCAACCACAAGGGACAGAAGAAAGCAACAAAACCAAAACAAGAGAAAAAATAGCAACTACATACTCAACAGGAAAAAGCTTGATATGAATATCTCCCATGCTTGTGTGGATGATGGCACTGTCTGACACTCTTTTGGGACCTTCTGCCTGAGTGGCTGCCATGACCTCTTCTTTAGAAGGTTTCTCATTAAATACGTCTCTGTCAGAATCTGCACTCTTTGTGTCTTCTGGTTCACGTTTAGTAAACTGAAGCACAAAAGAACAGAAGGTTAACTGCTTTTTTCTTTTTTCCTCTCAAAATACACAGTGCTGTGCACCAAACACATCAGTGTCATTATTCAACCTGCTGAACACCCAATTCAATTTGAAATGTACAAGGACAATTCATAGACAGTCTATCCTTGGACTGCTGTGTTACCAGCATTTCTACAGTCAAAAATTCCAGTAAAACTACATGCAAATCCAAATATCTTCTAATAATCTGTTAGCTTTAAACTTTCCCCTTTACAACAGGAGTCTGCACTAGTTCAGAATCTTTTCTTTAAAAGGAGGTGGAGAATACCAGGCTGTTCTGCTATACTCAAACGAAATTGGCAGGTTTTATGCCAAAAGGTTTAGTTGTGCCTTGCAGTTGTGCTACAAAGTTAAAATAAATCCTCTTATTCCAATAATGCATTAATATAAAACTACAGAAACCCAGCAAATTTAAGGCATAACAGACAGTCCAATATCTAACTTCTATGGCTATGACCTCTCAAGTCAGCTACTAACCACTCTAAAATTGCTTGTCTGTTTGGTTCTATCTCATCTAAAAACCCAACTGTGAACAAGAAGATGACTCCTTTCTTGGTTGCTTATAATGCCCTTAGTGTTACCCAGTCCTGATTTTGGTCTCAAATTTTTTTCTATTAAATTCTTTATGCATACAGTTGCTTATGTTTCTTTATAAAATCTGGTTAGTTTTTAAAGTGTTCTTACTTAGGCTTTTTTTTCAACAAGAACAAAAGGATATAATCTTCTTGGGGGAATGAAAATTTATGAAAAAATCACAGCTGTTTCTAGTTAATGTACAGATAGTTCAAGATAAAAATTCCAAATATACTTGCAATATAAAGAGACTCCTTTGTAAAAGCTGCATTTACAACTACAAAAAGCACTAGAAAGGTGCAAAGAGAAAACCAAAAAATAATGTAGAGAAATCAATACAAGAATGGAGCTATTTAAACAGAAACCCCACGCACCATGTAAAACCTGTTTTTTTTAAAAGCTGTGCAGATTACTGTTGGATCTGCCTGAATATTCTGGAGAACTGGGTTTTCAGATGCCTTCATCTCTATAGTGATCGCCGCACGATGTTTCTTTGCTACTCCTTGGAACAAAGCCAGTTGCATCATTCTGATGTTCTCTTGTTTTCCCAAGATACGAATACACCTGAAATACAAGATGTAAAGAGGTGTAATGTTCAGGTGCTCACAGTCAGAAAATGTCTTCTTTCTGACTGTTAGATTCAGAGCAAAATTTCAAAATCCTCTCAAAATCATTATTTACTAATCATTTTTATACTGTTTCTCTATTTAAAATTGGTACCTTAATTTACCAGTCAGCCTCCTTATGCAATAAAAATCCCAAATAAATGATCCACCTTTACTTTCATTTACATTATCCCATCCAGTTGGACAGAGATTGATTAATTACACATTTTTAATACACATGTCCTTGCTGTTTGTCTAAGCTCTAATCTCCAATGACTCCTTACAAAGAATGGGAGCCTTACAGTGTAATATAAGGCTCTCAAATAACAACACAAAAAGATTAGACACCACCACAGTCATATCAAGTTTTAAATATGCTCTATATTTGACTGAATAAAGACTTTAAAACAGAAATTTATCTCGATGTGTGTCACTGGAACTTACCTGTTAGTCTCTACATTTATGACCTTAATGCCCAACATAGTTCCATAGAGAACGAAGTGTCCAGTTTCATCAAAAATTATATTAATTAATCTTACTGCATCCACTTTCTCCAGCTCACGCTCAACTGCCATACGCCGGCCAAACTCCATGTCAGGCAGTTGCTGTCTCATCTGCTGAAGTTCAGTAAACATCTACCAAAAAAAAAACCCAGCACTACTATATTAACATATTTTAAAATTTTTATCCAGTAAAACACTGATTCACATGATTAGAAAATACTGAATTCAAGTGAGATTACTCCATTCAAACTTAACTGAAGGATTTAGGTAAAAACAAGTAATATTCCCTTTATTTTAATGATACAACAGGCATGTTGTAGGACTAGGCTTAAGCACGTGAAAGTGTGCAGTTGTCTATCAAATTCCTTAGAAGATGACAAATTTAATTCATTATCATAATGTTACTTGCAATGGGCATTTTCCACTGTCTTCCACAATTGCTTTCTAGTTGAATGTTATCTATCAGCATGAAAACAAATGAAAACCAACAACTCTGCTTCACTATGTAGGTAAGATAAACCAGTAAGAATTCATTCTGGGGCAAAGCTGTCTAAGAGACAAGCAAAAGAACACAGAAGGCCTTTTTGCAAGAAAAATATAGGAAGGAAGCTTGCCTTTAGAAATAAATTATAGCTTAGGTGAATGTGCTGGCAAACAAATTCAAGTAAGTAGAGAAAACATTTCAAGAAGGAGAAACAAGACAAAACTCACACTCAGAGATTCATCAAATACTCTCATGAGCTTTCCCGTCAGAAAACGAAAAATTCTAACTTTTCTGTCAGACCCAAGAGTGGCCATTTTCTTGCCATCAGGTGAAAAACTTATACTGGATGGGTAAGCCTTGCATTTAGCAAATTCATATAGATCGGTATCCGTTTTATACTCCCAGTTCACATTCTTGGGAAATTTATATTCATGAGGAGTGCCGGTCCAGTACTCAATCATTCCGGACTTGTCAGAAGACACAACTACTTTGTAGACAGGGTTCAGGCGTATCTGAGTGAGCGGGGACATGTGGAGTTTATCAAAAACATGAAGGGGCTGGTTATTTCCTCGTCCATCATATATGAATATTTTTCCTGTGCTTTTCTCAGATGTTGCAACAGAAGATATAGCATCTCCAGGGCAATATACCCATTCACACTGGCCAGGGTGGTAGCTGCAACAAAGAGTAGAAAGGAAAGAAAAAATTAAAAATAAACTAGGAATGATATTATTTAGGTAAGAGTCAAGTTGAGTAAGAGTTTTACCAAGAAATGCCATTCAGTGGAAGACTACCAATTTCTGTTTCTTCCATATTGTTTTGTAAAGAGGCTGTGACAGTCAAAGTAGAAAGCGGGTAAAAAGGATGAATTTGGACAGAAATCCAGATAAAAAGCCTAAGTGGCATTAATAAATAGTACTCAACTTATATAAGTCAATATCATTTCTCTTCCATCTTTTAAGTGAGTAATGACTCAGTAGAAATGAAGACAAGTGCACCTCTGACATACACTTCTGCAAAAGTTCAACTAGATCTTGCCAGAAAAAAACCCACAAAGCCACAAAATCTCCAAGAAGTGATACAAACAAAATTAAATGCACTCACAACCCTATATTCAATAAGGGTTGTGAGTGCATTTAAGAAGGAACTCATTTGCTACTTGCAAAAGCGTAATCTACAAATAAGACAAGTCAGAGATACAGACATAACTTATATTATTGACTGTTTTAAAGTCTGTAAGCAAAGATTCTGAAAACTAGAACTCAAACTAAATTGCAAACATCAAAAAAAAGAAGATACAATCTCCACAGGAAACACATGTTCAGCATCCTTTCACAAACTGAACTAACGGATACTGACGGACTGATGATATTCTGACATTATGACAGACACCAATAATTTGGATTTTCAATTTCTGTTTGTAAAGAGAAACAAATACTTCATCTCAAGTTCATTAGGAAGAACAGGATCAAACAAATAAATATGAAGTCTCTGCAGAAATAGCCAATGTTTTCCAGATCACAGATGGAAGCATAAATCATGGAGATTTGCAGAGAGCCATGGTCTATAGATTAGTTAGAAATGGAAAGCTCTGAAGATCAGGGGTGCTTTTTTAAATATAAAGTTCTTTTTTCTATAATTTTACCAATTATGTAGTAACAGTACAGGGCTACATCAAAAATAACAGCAAAACCAAAAAGCTTAAGCCTAACTGGAATTTTTCCAGAACAGACAGCCAAGAGAGAATCAATTCCTATAGGTGAAGTACATTATCTGGAGGATGACACTAAAACTATAACAAACAAAGCAGATGGCATATGCTTTTATTACATGTTCTTTGTAAAAGCTTTTTTCCCTGACTTTACACTTTTATTCATTTTCAAAATTAACCAATACATCATAGACTATGAAGAATACGTTTTCCAATTCTAAAAGGTTTGTGGAGAAATCAGTATTTCTACTGTTCTTGATGCAGCATTTATTAATCCTCCAGCCCTTCAAATCCACCTTTTCAACAGTGTGGGGTTTGTGGGGTATTGTTATAATTTCGGTAACATCCATTCCGGTTTCTCCCAGCACCTTTAGGTACATATTGTGTAACAACAAGACTAAAGAAAACAACAATATTGCTTCTAGCAGAAAAAGGAAATTTTATTTCTATGACAACAAATGAGACAATACAGGCAGACCAAATCCCTTCCCTAATGGAACTACTAATAGACTGTAATTTTTAAACTCAGTGCCAAACAACAGAAAGAAATTATGCCTAGCTAAATATTTGAAGAAACCCCACATCTTTGTGCATAATATGTAATACCAAGGAAACTCCTTTTCTACTGCTCTCTTCTAGTGCTGCAGTAGTAATTTTTTCTGTTCAGTCAGGCAGTCTCCAGCCATTGGATTAATTTCAGACAATGCAGTTTATTCAACTTCATATGACTGGGGTATGGGGGAAGGGGAAGAACTCAAGAACTCCAAATTACTGACTTATCTCTTAGCAAAACAACCCCCACTGATAATCTCAAATGAATATTTCTGAGAACTAAGTAACTTACCCAAGTTTAAGCATGTTGATCATGTCAAAGTTGACTACATCAAACACCTTCATTGCTTTGTCATCTCCAACAGAACAGAATAATGCTCCCTCTGAACTAACAGCAATACTCTCAATAACACCTGTGAATGAATTTAAAATACTATTAAGTAATGGAAATTACATTCTTCATTTCAGTATTACGTACAGAAAACCTACAGAGGCTTAAACCTGTTTCCCACCTTTTCCACTTAAAACTCTACCTGAATTCTCTACCAAAATTCACAAAACAATACTTTATGGCCTATCAGCATTTAGACTCAGGTATGTGATAATGAAAAACTTACAAAAAACATAGTGAAATATTATAATGGCAGTAAGTTTAGTTTAAAATGTTGATTTTAGAAAATTGAGAACATTATGATGGGGTAAACATCATGCGCTCCTCAGCTTGCATCTCTCAACAGGGTAAAATAAAAGCAGCAGCACTCTATAGGCTATTACACCCAAGATACTCAAAACTCCTCCGAGCCTTCCATAAAGTTCTCACAATACTGATTTTCACATGGTAGGTTTTGTTCACACCTTTTGCTTCCATATATAATAAGAAGCTGATAGTTAAGATCGAAACCGGACTTTAGTATTTCTTGTAACTCTAAAAGGAAACCATGCTTTTACTACCTATTATTAAATATTTTTCTTACAGTAACATTCTGCATATCAAACTGGATTTTTTTCCTTCAGGCATATCATAATTTCTAATACTGTTGAGAATATAGTTTTCTGTCCAGCCTGTTTAATGCTTAGCATAGTGTTGAAAACCTTTGTGTATTTATTAGCTCAGAAAATTGGGTTAAAGTTTCTCTTAATTGCAATTCGTCTGATAATTACAACAATATGGCAGAATTTACTCTACAGTTCTAGCAGTTTTTTCCAAATGAAAAAAACTGCTTTTTTTCCATGCTGCAAAGAAAAAAAAAAAAGACTGAGGTATCCTAATTTAAAGTAACATTCTCTCGATTTTATGAGCACTTTTGTGTATCTTGTTCACTTCTGTCCCAGATATTCTCCCCACAATCAGGAACAAGGCAATGCAAAGGCTTCAGTTTTCATTTTCATGTTTCATTTCCATTCTATCCCTGCTACAGCTTGGGAGCAAAATGTAACAGGACAGAGGAACAAAAGGAAGATTGTAGATATCATTTAATCTCTGACTGCACTAAAGGAACCCCAGAATCTCTCTCTCTACTTGCACTCTCTCTTCAAACAACAAAGAGCAAGGGAGAGGAAAAAGTAAAATCCTTTAGATAAGAAAAAGCAACTTCTCACCCAAGTGACTTCGGAAGTGTTTAACAAACTCAATCCCTTCTTCTATTTTCTTCCAGAATTTTACATGTCCATCATGACTGGCTGTTATGATAAAATCTGTCCTACAATTAGAAAAGAAGAACAAAATCAGGAAAACAGATGCATACATTATGCGCCTTCCCACTGGTCAGTTGCACCAGAATCAACACTGTGCAGAGAATGAAATCTCAAAAAATTACTGCGACAGTCTGTCTGAATGGCTTCTACAACTCCTGGAAAAACAAAACAGGTATTTTAGTGCATTCTGGATTAATCTATGAAAAGTCAAACCGAAGAAAAATATAACACTATCCTTTTTGAATATGTAAATATAACTCCTATTTTAAGTCTGGTTTCATGGTAGTTACTATGTGTGCATGTGTGTGTGATCTCTGTAATTCTGGTGAATGGTATTTTTTCATAGGGAGTAAGTTATTCTCATTCCTGTATTTCCTGCTATTTTAACAAGGATTTTAACACCCTCCTTTAGCCTGTAAAAACAACTTATATCTTGCTTCTAGGTAAGCCACTTATTTTTTAAAAAAAAAACCACCACCCTTTAAAAACCACCTCAGGACACTGTAAATTTCCATTATAAAACTTCTACAGTGAAAATTTCGTAGCCTACACAAAAATATACCCCAGAAAAGAAATACAATGGAAAACAAGAATGCTTACTTTGTACAGGCTACGTGTGTAATGACATCTCTGTGCATGTAACTGCGTTCATACATTGAAGCCGACGGCAGATTTTCAAGATAAACATGTTCGAATTCAAGAACTATACAGAGCAGAAAGAAAAGTCAGAATGTTTTTTTTCATGAAGTTACATCTATGTTTTGTTCTCTTTTACTTATCCTTTTATTGCTTACTCATATTTAGTCAAAAATATGCAGGATTTTCTGCAAACATAATTAAAGTGCTTTTAACTCTGGCTTTGCACTCAGACTTACATATTTTCCGTGGACTAAAGCCACTCAAATGCTGCTTTAACTGATATTGCTCCTCCCTCTTAAAGCAACTGTTACAGTAACTGTCCTGGTGTTTCAAAAAAACCAAAGTCAATCAGCAGTTTTTCGGTTACTGCCAGAAAACAGAAGGTCATCTGAACCTCATTTCATTCTAAAACCACATGTACCCCTGTTGTTTTTATGAGATTTGTGGTCCCACACAGGCCCCGTAGTCTAAATTTTAAGTGCTGGTATCCACCTATTTCATTGTTTAACTGGCTGACCTAAAAATCTGATTTTGAGTTTTGCTTCTGATTTTCAGATCCTAACACCTGTGCAACGGTAATTTGACTGAACTTGCATGTTTATATCTGATGAACATTGTATTCTTTACTTAAAGCGACACCCAGAGAGCTGGAAGTTGCTGCACACATCAATACCACAAGCCAAAACACAGCCTGGAGGCTTCTCCTGCTGCTCCAGCTTAGGAGCAGTGATCTGAAAGACAGATTAACTCTACATCAATAACCAGCACAGCTTCAGCCTGCACAGCAGCAGGGCTCTTAGCCCTAAAGTGTTCCAGAAGAAGCAAAAGTCTTAGAATGACAGAATGTTAAGGGGCTAAAATAAGCCGTAAATACCATCAAGTCCCAAGCCCTGTCCTACTGGACCAAGTTGCTCCAAGCCTTATTCAACGTACCTTTGAACACTGCCAGGGCTGGACCACCCAAAAAATCACTGGGCAACCTGTGCCAGTACCTCACAGTAAAGAATTTCCTTACAGCTAACCTGAATTTTTTCCTTACAGCTAACCTGAATTTTCCTTTATTCCATTGGCACCAACTAGTCTTGGTGCTATCACTGCAGCTCCTGTCGAAGCATCCGCCTCCAGCTTCCCTGTAAGTCCCTTTAGGTGCTGGAAGATTGCTATGAGGTCCCCACGGAACCTTCTCTTCAGCAGGCTGAAGGGTCACAAGTTTCTCAGCACCAGGCACCTCCGCTCTGTAATTCCTCACCTGAGGGATATGCTTGCTTCTAGGTAAGCCACTTATTTTTAAAAAAAACCTCACCACCCTTTAAAAACCACCTCAGGACGCTGTAAATTTCCATTATAAAACACAGCTTCAGGAATCAGGCTCCCGACAGCTGCCCTCACCTCGTGGCCGTGGCCGCTCCCGCCCGGCGGGGCCTGGAGGCGATCCCACCGCCCCGACCCCAGTCGGCGCAGAGCTTCACTCCTCCCCTTACCTCTCCTTTTCTTCGCCTGCGCGGCCTCCCCCGGGAGCGGCCCGACCCAGCGCTCCTCCTCATCCTCCTCGTCCGCTGCCGCCGCATTCCCGCCGCCCGCCTCCACCTCCGGCGGCTTTCGCTTGCGCTCGCGCTCGCGCTCGTGCTCGTGCTCGGCGGACGCCATGGTGTGACGTCACTGCTCCCCGCCGGGCGCTCTGCGAGTGACGTGCACGCCGCGAAACGGACGGCGGGAAGCGGCCATGGTAGTAACGGGCGGGAGCGGCGGCGGGAGAGTCCCGGGCGGCTCCCGGCGCTCAGGGCGATCCCGGCGCTCCGGCACCTCGGGGCCGGGAGGCGTTCTCGGCCGCTGGGGCCGCGGGGCTGCTTTGCAGGGAGGGCGCTTGCTTCTCGGCTGGGAAGGGGCGACGTTCGTCCCTCGGCAGTGAGCGTGGGTGTCCCGCATCACGTCCTCCCGCCGTTGTGCTGCAGGGGTTGGCCTCGGGGGTGCGGGGGCTCCCTGTCTCACCGCTTTTGCGATGTTGTTTATATTCTGCCCATATTTTGCTTCCTAAGGTGCCTTCGTGTCCCTTTCACAAACCTTGTCTCACTTTCCTCTCCCCTCCCTCCCCGTCTTCCCGCAGTTGGTCGTTATGTGCTCGGTCACATGAGGCGTTTCGCCCTCTTAATCCGTTTAAGTGTATGAAGGGACAGTGCCAAGAGAATGGATTCAGGCTCTGCTCAGTGGTGCCCAGCAATAAGATGAGAGGCAATGGGCAGAAACTGATGCCCAAGAAGTTCACCTGAACACAAGGAAGAGCTTTACTGTGCTGGTGGCCGAACACTGGAACAGATTGCCCAGAGAGGTTGTGGAGTGTCCCTCACTGGAGATACTCCAGCAGTATCTGGACACAATCCTATGCCGTATGCTCTGGGATGGCTCTGCTTAAAAAGGTTGGACCAGATGACCCCCTGTGGTCCCTTCCAACCTGACCCATTCTGTGATTTTTTTCGTAAAGCCTTGGCTAGCATGGAGCCTACACTTGGACATGTGTGTATTTCTTACCTAATTATGTAGTCCTAAAACAAGGTAAGAAGGAATAATGTGTTGAAACTGGAAGACATTAATATTAATTCCGAAAAAACCTTCAGTTTTCAGGTAGGGTGTGGAAATAGAAATGTGGTTTAACCATACCGAAATAGGGAAAACTGCAAGCTACAAGAAAATAACATCTGAAAGTGACATTTCAATGTGTGTGTAGTGTAAGGTAGTTAGGAGCACAGCATTAAGGATGGCAAGTCAGTTTGGCTTGTGAGAGCTCTGTCGTGTTTCACAATATTTTGAAATATTGTGTGAAATTGACCTGGAAATTTAAAGTTAACAACATAATCATTTAATCATTTTTGTGTGATGGAGATGTTCTGGCTTTCTCTTCAGAGAAGAGACAGCATTATTATTCCATATAATGCTTTCATGGTGATGAATTATGGTATTGCAGGGGATATGGGCAGAATAGGTTTTTATCCTACCCCAAGACCCCTTTCAAATTTCCAAAGCATGGGGTTCTTTTTCTCCCCTTGCTTTTATTCTTCTCTCTCCCCACTATCCCCCCAGACCCTCTTTGTCTCCTTTTTTGTCTGAGAAAAAACTAAGACTGCTTAGTTTCTTTCTTAGTTTCTTCTTTAGTTTCTTCCTTCTGGGCAGTCTTTGCTGGAGGCATTTAAGAAGTCTTAATAAAATATGGGAACTGGTTCTGTTTTATATTATGGAGACATTCCAAGATTCTTAAGAAGATAATGATCTTCCTTTCCAAAATCTATGCTCTTTAGTTCTTATAAGATCATGGTAACCTAGATTTTGTAGTGTTCTGTTTTAAATGCAACAAATTTGCCAGGAAGACTTAGTAGAAGTATTGGCTGTGTGTGAGTTCTCTAGTGTAATTCCAGCATTCAGTGGGATGTTCTGATTTTCTTTCCTCATCCACTTTGCTATGAGGTGCTTGAACTTTGCAAGTACTGGTAGAATATTTCACTCCTTTTAAATAGGAGTTTCGACATCGTTTTCTCTGATGTCTTTTTGTTCTGAAAAAGAACAAAAGATTGAGTTAGTAATTTATGCTTCATAAAGAAGGTAGAAAACTGTAATTCTTCTCTAGGTCATTATCTATTTTTACAGTTTGTGTTTAATCTCTATGTGTTTGGTGCGCCTAGTGACCCACTAAGATATTTTTAAAGGCTTCCTGTGTGGTACATCTAGCCTGTTGGTTGTTTTCCCTGGGAAAAAAAAATATTAGTCCTTCTTATTTTTCCCCTGTTAATTGCTGCTGTCATTCAGGCATCTCTTAAGTGAGAAACATACAAATTCATAAATTTAATTCCAGCTGTTTCTTTCTGAGCCAACAGTTTCTCAAAATTTTTAATTTAACTTGGATTGATTTTTATTTTGACTGTCCAGGTGCCCTCTTTCCTTGGTTGTCTGTATGTTTTTCAGGTTCTTTTGTTTGTATTTCTAGTAACTTTGAGGGTGCTTAATTTGTTAATCAAAAATATTCTGAACTCAAATGAAAGAGAAATAGATTACCATGTTTATTGACAGAGAAGAAGTAACTGCTTAAAAATAAATACTAAATATATTTATATATATATATGCATATATATATATATAATATTATATATAATAAATATTGCAGATAAATGAAGGTAGAGTGTGGTTTTGTAGATGTGAGATTCTCTTATTGTTTCTGTAATAAAGTTGTTGGAAAATAAAGAAGCTATTGCAAATAATCAAAGCAGTTATGAAAATTTAGGACTTTGTCATTCAATTTTAAAAGTAAATTATTAGTGTCTTCTAATTTTACTTAGTTAATTAGTTAGCTGATTTTACTTAATGGCTGGGTGCTTCCTAAAACTGTAGAGGAGTTAGGTAACAGCTTTGGATTAAGGGAGTTTATTCTGTTGCATAGTTGATCTGAAATGGCAGGTATGATTAAATAATCAGTTATTGTAGCTCTACATGATAACTGTTCTGTTTGCTTGTTAATAGGCTGAATGTTCATCAGAAATCAGTAACACAGCTGATCCTGTAGATGGCAAGGAAGAAATCTTGGATGAATGTGAGAGTATTTGGAAGAAGATGGAAGAGGTATGCAAATACAAATGATAGACTAGGTTTATTATAAAGCTTTATCAGAATTATTTTATTCACCACATGCTTGCTCCACCCCCTCCTTAGAAACCACTTCGATAAAACCAAACGAACCAACCAACCCACCAAAAAAACCTAAACAAAAAATCCACAAACAGAAAAAAAAGGAAATAATATCTTCAGAAAGGTCAAATGTAGAAGTGCTGGGAGGGGTAGAGAATGCCTTGTAGTATCAATGTGCTGATGTTATGATTTAGTTAGTGTGGGAGTATATATTAAAATTATGTAAAATGAAACAATTTATTTGTGTTGCGGTAGTACCAGCATACAGAGACCCTTCTCTCTTTAGCCTCACAAAAGATGGGATTCCATTTCACAAGTCCTTTGGATCTTAGAGGAGAGAGAAAATGTAGGAGAGAGAGGCAGAGGAGGACAATGATGTCTCCCTGTGCTTACTCCCTTGCAAACTCACAGTTATATTGTCATTAAAATTTTTCTCTTGTACATAGTACAATCAGTTAAGGGCTGGTTTTTTTGTTTTCAGGAAAGGCTGGGTTTTTTTTGTTTTCATCCCAGAAAAGATGAACTTCTATCAGTTCTTAGGGAATACTGTTCTTCCTTTAAGATTCTGCTGAATCTGATGAAAAATCGTATTCTAAATTATATTTGTAGAGTCCTAATCACTTAACTCAATTTTCTATTATACCTGCTATTTGCTTGAGTTCTGAGTTGTAGGTTCAAAACAATAAAATACCAGAAACAGAAGTAAAAGTATTTCCAAACTTAGAGTAGAACAAAGTCCAAACAACTCACAGTGTAATAATTTTACACAAGTTGACTTAAAAAGACTAATGGGACTTATTTCTTGTTGAGTATTCACATAAGTTCTCATGTAACAAGTGGCAGGGAATTCTATGTCAGAAACTTAATTCTAAGTTTCTGAACTTTTGTTTGGAGGATCTGAACTTTCTTCGAAATTTTCAAATTAGAAGGGAAATCTGAATGTTTGCTATTTTGAATGTAATTGAAAATATTTGATATCTTGTATCTCATTCCTAGCATGCCAAAATAATACAAGAAGTGATGTGTTATTTCTGGAAGTTGATGAAAATAGTAGGATTTTTATTATTTGGATTTTGTATCCTGGACATTAAATGTTCATGTTTCGGCAAAACATTTAAACTAGTAGTCATTTCATTAACTCCTTGTGGTTGCATGTAGTGTTCCAATGATTGTGTGTCATCATGAACAGTTTTTGTGGGAGAAATCCTATACAGTGTTCTGGTATCCAGACATTAACAGCAAGGTTTCCAAAGTACTGCTTAGTAGTTCTGTTGCTTAGTAGAATACATCCTGCCTTGTTATGGGCATGTTACGTTGGTGACAGTTAGAAAAAAAGAGAGTTTAGCAGGTGTCACCTCTCTATGCCTTGGATATTTGTGGTGGGCTGAATTTCAGACTGCATATACACCTCATTGCAGTCACGAGAGCTGATGTAGTATTCTCCCAAAAATCAGACCACTTCTGAACTGTACAGTATACTGCCCTAAATGACTTAAAACTAAAAATATGTATTGTAATATGATTGCTCAGTTTGGAAAGCCAGAAGTGTAGCAGAAAGTGTGTTAACTTTTCAGCAGCTTCCCTGTTCAGTCTTGTCCATGTTTCTCATGTTCTTCATCTGTTCAATGCCTTTCCTCATATGAACTTTTCCCTCATAACTTGCCTTTTTACTCAAAGAATACATCTTTATTTAGCAGCTACTTTTCTCCTTCAGAGTTAATTAAGTTCTACTTTACTGTGCTGTGATTTCAAAACATTTCTTAATTTGCTCTTCTGTGTTAGGGTATAAGGGATGTGGAAGGATCCAAATTAAAATTCTTTTATTTCTGTATTAAAAAAGTTGTGTTTAAATTTCTAAGAATTGTGTTTTGTTCTTACAAAAGAGAAGAGTAAACAAACTTTCTTTGTGTTTTATTTCTTTTTGTTTCTACCAAGTGTCAGAACAAGCTAATGCTTGTAGGAACAGAGACACTGCTACCATCAGATGCCAAGGTAAGACAGTGTGTTTTTAAAAATACTTCATTTTCTGTTAAGACCACAGAATCACAGAATGGCCTGCGTTAGAAAGGACCTTTAAGATCATCTAGTTCTAACCCAAGCATAGGCAGAGACACCTTCAACTAAATCAGATTGCTTTAAACCCCATCCATCCAACCCTTTTAGGGATGGGGCATCTGCAGCTTCTCTGGGCAACCTGTTCCAGTGTCTCTGTGCTTACACAAAGAGAATTTCTTCTTAGTATCTAATCTAAACCTTACCTCTGTAATTTAAGGCCATTTCCCCTTTCCCTATTACTACATGCATTTGTAAACAGTTTCTCTTCTTTCTTTTAGGCCCCATTCAGGTACTGGAAGGTCCTATAGTGTTTCCCTGGAGCCTTCTCCAGGCTGAATAAACTCAACTCCCCTCACCTGTTTCTGTAGGAGAGGTATTCCAGCCCTCAATCATCTTTGTGGTTCTCCTCCAGATTACTTGCTCACATTCACATCCTTCTTATGTTGGGGACCCCAGAGCTGGAGGCAGCACTCAAGGTGGGGGTCTCACCAGAGCAGAGTGGAGGGGCAGAATCACCTACCTTGACTTACCTGCTGGCCACGCTGCATTTGATGCAGGGATTATGATTGGCTTTCTGGACTGCAAGTGCATGTGTCTAACTTCTTGTCTACCAGGATCCCCAGATCTTTCTTTGCAGGGCTTCTCTCAGTCAGCCTGTATTGATACTGGGGGTTGCCCTGACACACGTATAGGACCTTGTGCTTGGTCTTGTTGAACTTCATAAGTTTCATACTAGTGCAGCTCTCAAGCCTGTACAGGTCCCTCTGGATGCCATACCTTCCCTGCAGTGTGTCAACTGTCCCACACAACCTAGTGCTGTCAGTGACTTACTGAGGGTGCCCGTGATCCCACTGTCCATGTCCCTGACAAAGATGTTACATAATGCCTGTCTCAGAAACAAGGCCTGTGGAATGCCCCCTCATCACGGACCTTCACCTGAATGCTGAACTGTTGACTGTACTTGTGAGTGTGACCATCCAGCCAATTCCTTACCCACTGAGTGGTCTGTCAAATCTGTGTCTCAAGAGGTTAGTGACAAGGATGTTGTTCCGAACAGTGTCAAATGCTTTGCACAACTCCCATATAGATGACATCAGTAGCTCTTCCCTTATGTACCAATGCCCGAATCCTGTTATAGGAAGTCACGAAATTTGTCAGGCATTGTCGCAGTTTCAGAGACAGTGACAAGACACGCTGAGTTCATGCAGCAGCACTTCACTTTATTCAGCTCGTGCTTCCTTGTATAGCTGAGGAGCCCATGAGGTTAATCCTCATTGGCTGAGGCAGTTACTTCCTGCTCAGCCAGCCAATAGAAGCCTGAGTCTCCAACGGCCTGGGCCTGCTCTTACTGGTCACATTATATAAGTGAGGTCATTATGTAACTGATCACATATTTCCATTATAACTTTATAATTATTTCTATTTTGAGGCCTGCAGGCCTGCTGTAGGCCACCACAGTTCTCCTTTTTTGTTTTTAAATACAAAAGCAGTGTCTG
>VYZP01031345.1:0-23277 GCA_013400635.1 Hypocryptadius cinnamomeus | reverse complement strand
TTCATCAGGTCTCCTTCTGTCCTCTGTTCAGCTGAATTTCTCAAAAAGTTTTCCAATTCAAAAAAAATTGGATTTTGTTATGTTTCAGCTTTCTTTTAAGTTGGGAGAGTTTACCATTGTGCATTTAAACAAGCTTCTCTGAAAATGCCATTCATCACTGACAGTATCTTCAAAATAGTGACTTGGTAGGTAGGGCCTAAGTTTCGTAAAAGAGGATTTTATAGATTATTTTATCCATATTCTAACTCAAGAACTCAACTGACATGACTGGAGAGGCCCGAATTTTTGTCTCATGTTGGAACAACCCACCCAGGGATTGGCTTAGTCACCATCCCTGGAGGCATGTGGCTAACAGAGCTGGGGCTGTTCTGCCTGGAGAAGGCAAGGCACCAGGGAGACCATACAGCACCTTCCAGAAAGGCAGGCACAAATTTTCTGCTAGAGCCTCCTGCAACAGTTCAAAACCAGTATCCCTTGACCTAAGGGAATGTTGATTCAGAGTACATAAAAGGAATTTCTTACACTAAGAGTGGGGAAACAGCAGAACAAGTGGCTTGGAGAGGTGGTAAATGCCCCATCCCTGGAAAGGTTTAATATCAGATTGGATGGGGCTCTGAGCAACCTGATCTAGCTGATGATGCCTTTGCTCACTGGAAGACACTTGGACTACACAACCTTTGAAGGTCCCTCTCAAAACAAACCATTCTATGACTCTGCAATTTAAGACATGCAGACGCTACACTTAAACACATGGTAAAGCTGGAGCTGGTAGTGTTAGGTTAATGGCTGGACTCAGTGATCCTAATAGTCTTTTCCAACCTAAACAATTCTCTTATCCTACAAAAATTGTTTGCATTTAGCATGTAAATAATCAATTTGCTAAGCTTCATTTCTCTGTGCCAGTCAGAATCACATACCCTCACTCTATTCCCAGAGTGGCTCCACATCCTGAAATATTAACAGGGGCCCCAAGATGTTCCAAAGCAGTGGCACCACCTTTGTTCTGTCCCTCCATAATTTTTGAGTGTGGCCTTTATACACTAGGAACTGCAGCACTCTTGACCAGCCTTATGACCAAGTTGCACAGGGTCAGGTGTACCTCAGCTGTGACCTACTTTCTTACTTCTGCTACAGAAATCATCAGTCGCTTCCAGCGAGGACAGCATGACAACTGGGATTTTCCACAACTTTCTTTAGATGTCAGCAGCCCAAAAAGCATTTAATGTTTCCTGAAGGTCATAAACTGATTCACTAAAAAAGCAATTAAGCCCTTATTCTCCCTATTTATTTCTATTTGTAAGGAAAGGAGGACTTCAGAAGTGACAGAAGTCTGTCAAGGATTTTTAAAATCCATATGTATTTGCCTACATTTCAGTAAATTGTATGTGCTTTCTCCCCTATACCTCACATGAAGGCTATTGCCTACTTTTAGTGAAGAGTTTATACTTATGCCTGAAGTAGTAGTTTTTCAGTCACTGCAAGTGAAGAAGTTCAACTTCTCCTGTTTAACTGTCCCATGAACAGCTTTTGTAATTAAGATAACTCGTGCCTCTTTTTACCTCCCTGTGTATCTCCCAATCCAGTGATTTACCTTGAAAGTATTTTGTCCTTTAAATTCTTCACTCTTGAGAGCTCAGCCTCCACTGGCAACTTCAAGTCATAAATAATCTGAAATGAAGAAGTACAATCTTAGTTTCCATTAAACAGGAAGTTATACAAGCACCTATTATCTCTAACATGACACCTTAAATTTCATGGTAAAAACCCCAAGAGTTCAGCCAACAGCCAATTCTCAAATATGTCTTCTTGCCTTACTAAGACTTAATGGTTGGGATTCTGTAATCTAAGCATATAAACAGAAGCAAAAGTCAGATACTCCTTTTGTTTCAACATCTAATGAGAAAGTGATCTCTATGTAAAAAGGCAGGCCTATGACAGGAGAGTGGAGGAGAGTGGTGGCTGCCAGCTCCCAAAATATCACAGTGGTGACATAGAAGTAAATGACAGAAAAAAAGGAAGGACTAGATGTCTTTTCTGGGTCAGAAGACCCAGTTTCTTCAGCTGCAAAGTGACAAATGGATGCAGGGTAGATGATTCTGAAAAGCACATTTCTTCAAAGAATGACAAAACCAATTATTCACTCCTTTTCTCAACACAAGTACTACAAAGGCTCCAAATGAAATAACAGAGGAAGCTATTTTACATAAGCCTCATTTTAAACAGTAAAAGGTGGAACTCACTGACATAACCTACGCCAATGTACATATAATGCACATATGAACACACCCATGCACACTGCCACAAGCTTTACCATGACATCAAAGAAAATGTTCCACAATCTTATGACAGAATAAGGTAATGCTTATTCAGTGTAATGAGCCTGATGTATCCTATTGATACTAAAATCCTTAACCTTCAACTTCCCCAGTTTCTTGGATGCTTCCTCCAAGCATCTCTCCTCTGAGAGATGCCAGAGACAGGAGACTTCACAGGACAGACCTCTGCTCTGATACAGCATGGCAGGTAGCATGGGTTTCTATGAACAGCAGATATGATGGGGAGAAAGAACAAAAGGAAAGGCCTGGGACCAAGAGGATCAAGTGAGTGTGGCTATGAATTCTGAAGCAGTTCAGTGAGAAGGCTGGAGAGCTCTGGAATGGAAAAGGTTTGAGAAACTGAACTGATCCAAACACCACCTTTTCACCGATCAGCACTGTGCCAGTTTTCCTATCCTCCTCCTCCATTTCCTGTTTCAGATGCCAAACTCTTCAAGGTAAGAACCACCTTTTTTGCTTCATATCAGTCACCAGACTGTAACTTAACCAGACTGACTAAGACCAAATAAAAATCCTGTGTCTGTGAAGAAGCAGGGGAAGAACATAACAGCCCAAAAATGTCAGCATTGAAGTCAGCAAACTGGGACCACAAACTTTCAATCCAAATTTGAATATATTCTTTAAAAATAAATTATTTCACAGTGCAAGAATGTTACTACCTGAGCGAGATCACAACAGTTTCTTAGAGAACGTGAAAATTTTAATTCCTTTGCCGTCCTAATGGCACCAATCAAATGCTTCTTCTTCTCTTCGATGATTTCCTTAGTTTTTGCAATACTAGAACTGTAGTTATTGATGTTCTCCTTTAATTCTGCAAATGATTTCCTTTTCCTGTGTAAAAAAATTACTTTTCACAGAATTTAATACGCACTCAGCTGCACAGACTCAGATCTGAACTGTAACACATCTGCCAGCCACACAATACAGAGTGGATACATCTCACACGCAAGGATCATCCTCCCCAAACAGCGTGAAGTACAGGCATGGGAAATGCACTCTGTAATTGCAGGAACCACAAAAGTTAATGAGTTCACACTGAAAAGATATTTCTTAATTAAATATTAGGAGCACTCTTCCATTACAACCTCCAGATATTTCCAAACACATCCAACTGAAAAATAAACAGCTGACTCTTACAATTAATTCTACTAAGGTAAGATTGAAGACCATCCCCCCCAGAGGCTCTTCTGGAAACCTGAGCTTCAACACCTCTCTCCCCTCAACTTGAAGACATAAATATTTGCGAAAATCCAGAAATGAAGTGTCCCTGCACTTCTATCAGCTTGAAAATGTGCAGGAATTAAAAAAACCCTGCTATCCCTGCTGTTAAAATTTATCATCCACTAATAACAATATTACAAAACCTCAAAATTGAGCTTTTTCAGAAAATTAACATTATGAGCAGTTTTTCTTTAAGAGCAGAGGCAGCATAAACTTGTGTTTTCCAACCATGCAAACCAGCTCCAAGATGCCACAATGAAAGGGTAAAAATACAAGACAGATACTATGAAATACTGCTATGAGAAAACTCTAAGCAAAATTTTAGTCTTTCACCTGAGTTAGGAAGAGGTTTGTGGTAAAAGTAACTCACCCGTGCCATACTACAAAACTAGATTACTACCTTGACAGAAGAGTAATAAGTTCATCAAGTGTTCTATCTGCAGCTTCTGTAACTTTGTCTTTTTTATGCTTTATTTTCAACTCCAAGTATTCCAGCACCTATTTTGTTCAGTATGAATAAACATGCATTATTTCATTATTATTTTATTATTCTCACAATATTACTACTTTTAAAATTCAGAACAGAAGCAATGAACAGCAAGAGAGTGATGGTTACTCCAGCAGACAGAGTTACATTAAACCACTTATAGCTCATTACAACCCTCTGTTTTCTCTAACTTGGGAGTCAGCTGGCACTATTTGAATCCTCAACTGAAGCTTTTAGGTCTAGGAAGAAACACACAGATCTTGGCCCAATGTCTCACTTTCCTCACCTGACATTCAAACACTGCACCATACACAGACAACAGCATGCTGAGATTTCTACTATTTTTAAAAACTCATTGTGAGCATAAAGGGAAAATTTAAAAAAATTCTTCCTCTGGCTAAACATCAGTTTTGTCACTACAGTTATATTTAATGAAGAGACTATGGGGAAAAAAAAATCTCAATAGTGCAATACTGCTTTGGCAATTTCTCAGTCTTTGTTGAAAACCTGTTGAAAACCCCAGTCCTGGTATTATAATATCATACCCATGAGTTACTATATTATAGCTGCTGAAATGGGAAGTTTTTACAATATGCTATCAGTGTATGAATTAGGAATTCAACACAGCTTTGTTTAACAGAAAGACTGGCCACTACAAAGGGAATGGAGAACAGGCCTCACTGACACTTCCCACCACATTTACCAGAACTCAGTTTTTGAAACATTATATACTTCTATACTGTGTATCTTACAAGTAAAATGCAAATAGATGGCAAAGACAGAACTGCAAGCTTTTCTACAGCACATTTAACAAGAGCTAAAGTTTAAACAAATTAATTATCACTGATAAAGTTAAGGAGTTAATTAATAAAACCTATTAACAACATAGCTGGTATTTTAGGATTCTTCCTATGTTTTATGCTGTGCATACAAATTATTTGATTTACTTTTTTCTGCACATTCTGTTGCATTTTTTACTTCTGCTGCCCTTATAACATCTTTTCCACCTTTAAATGAAGAAAGAGGCACACCAGAATTAAAAAGTTAGAGTAGCAGCTAGAGTAAAAACAAAAGCTGAATTTTACCCTGATCCAAGGAAACACAAACTCAGTACTTAAAGACTGGCTTGCATATGGTTCTGCTCAATGTATGTATTGACCTATTAACTTTAAATTATGCACAGGCTTGTGTACTCCTCTGCAGACTACTTCTCAGGCTGTAGCCTGGACTTTAAGGCTATGTACTCACAGAAATAACATGAAGAGTTGAAAGACAAAACAGGTAACAAAACAAAGGCAGGAAAAGCAAATTTAAATAGTGTGTTAATGTGTGACTACTCACAACAAAAACCTTAAGTCTAGGAGAGGATTGATTATTTCATTATTTATTTAATTAAATTTCACCCACCTTGCTTGCATCATGGAAGTGGCCAAGATTACTAACAGCTATGCCCAAAGCTTCATCGATATCTTGCCCAGTGTTGTTCTCCTGAGGAAAAGTTTGCCAGTGAACATAAAAGTTGCTTGCACAACTAAAAGACAAGATGGTCTACAACCATCTGCCATTTTGACAGAGGCATTTGATGTGGATGACTGATGAGCTATGTGAAGACTCTGAGCAGCTCCATAATGGCCATCAGGCACAAAACACTTGGCTCACCTGAATTTCACTGAGAACATTTCCACTGTAGTATTTCTGAAACAGAGTCTAAATTTGTTTTTTAAAACGATTTAATTGCATACTCACATACAAAAACCAAATTAAAACAGTGCATGAAAAAAAAGGAAAATAAAGTTACTAATACAGAGAAAAGAAAACATGGAAGATTGAAGAATGGGAATACTGCAGCCTAGAACAAAAGTAAAGTATTTAGGAATATCACTTGGGGAAAACCCCCCAAAAAATGTAGCTAGCTCCCAGCAGTTTGCCAGTACAAGGAAACCATTTTCAAACTTTAACAGGCATTGTAACAAAACTACCTAAGAAATCACATCAGACACTTGCAAGGTCAGTTTACAGGACAATGTCCACAGAAGAAAACATGACTCGCACTCGTGGATATATAGTTCCTTTACAGTCACTTTAAAATATTCACAACTTAAGTTTTCTGGTCTAAAACTTCACAAACCTATTCAGAAACATGAGGTTAGGAAATTTAATAGAACATTTAAAAAGATCCATTTGTCCACCAACCTTGTTGCCCTGAATTACTATTTTAAGGATGTGAACATGAGCCTTGTAGATGCCCCAAATTTAGAAACAAATAAAGAAGTCCCCAACTCAAATGTTGTGAAGCCTGTATCTTTTAAGATAAGCTAAATTCAAAATACATCATTTCACAGCAGCTGGATAGAACAGTCTTCAGCTATTTGGGGGGTCTGAGCTGCACTCATTTTGTCAAGTTATTTTTGTGAACACTGTAGCTGTACATCCCTTCTATGGTAAGATGGAACAGTAGCAAGTAACTGTTAAGGCTGCAGGGTTTTTTATTTTACAAAGTGCACTATTAACTGTGCATATACCAAACCAAGTGAGAATATAAGGAAATTCCATGTTAACACACCATGTCAGACGATGGAGCTAGAGCTGATCCATCACTCAGTCCACCATTAGAAGAAAATGGGTACTGAACATTTTTCTCTTTGATATTGTGACTGAAGGGCCGGCAAAAAAGAAAAAAAAAAAAAAAACCAACAAAAAAAAAACAAAAGGAAAATACCAATGCATTTTAAATAAAGTACCAAACTCCCTACAAATACTTCACACAAGTATTTAAAAATCTATCACTAAATACATATACACACACACCTATTCATGCAACAGATGAATTCACACATATAGCAGATACTGCATTAAAAAAAAAAAAATCTCCTTTTTACTATAATCCCCTTAAACGTAGCTACTTTTCATTTGACAATTTTGGCAAGGCTGAACAAAACCTTAGTAGCTGGTAGTGATTCTTTTCCCCAGTGAGAGTAAATGATGACTATGAATATTCCAGGATTCATTTTTCATTTTTTACTGTTAAAATCTTTAGAATACATGACCAATGACACCAAAACCATTTGCTGGCAACCTGTTAGGAAGGCTCTCAAATTTTATTGTATGATGACCCCCAGCTGCTCTTCTGCAACAGCTGACAAGACTCCCACAAAAGCAGTCTGCATAAACCAGCCTTATTCCAGGAAGGAAGCCTTGTGTTGTTCTTCCTGGGCTCAGTTTGTGGCGTCTGATGAACGGTGAGAGCATCTGGAGAACACTGCTGCAGACTGACAGCTACACATGAAATCTTTCACTTTGGGCAAGATTAGCAGGTTAGCATGTTCTAAGTTTGGTGCATGCTACATGCACCAAAACTCAGCAGATAAATTTCCTACATCTTCCTTTCAGAACAGGTTCCTTATGCAACAGACCTGAAAGAATTCTCTGGGACTATCCTTACTTGCATGAACATCAATTTCTACAGCAATAACACTGCAGGGTGAAGACAGCCACTTAAAGACTTCCTTCAGGTTCACACTGACTGGGCAAATAAACAAGTGAATGTACCTTAGATTTGACAAGACCACAGAATGTTGCTGGTATCTGATCTTCATATAGCTGTGACTAGTTATCAAAACAGAAGGAGCAATGGGATCAGCAGGTGTCGGGGGGAAGGAGGCAGAGTCCTTTCTACCACAGCCTGGCATTTCAGCAGATCTCTCTCCCTCTGAACCCTTATCAGCCATCTACCACAGTGCTTAAAACATTCAGTTTCACACATTTTCAAGCCAAACCAATTTGTTTTTCACTGCCTCTCAATGAAATGATACTTGCACTCAAGGTGTTCTCACAGTATCAGACACTCATACCAACAACACATTAGTGAAGTTTAAAGAGCACATAAAAAAAATCAGCCCAAGGAAAATGTCTGGAATCACTTACTTGGTCAAGTCTTCCCCCAAGCTGGCATTTAAAGTCATGAAAAGATTTAATAAAGGTTTACCTTGCTTGTCTTTCTGAGCTGCTGCCACACAGCCCAAATTTAAAGTCCGTTCTGTTCTAAATTCAGAGGAGAAAAGGAAAACAAGTTAAACCACAGGCTTACAGCCAGGAAATCCCAGGAAAAGGTATTCTATAAACCTGTTTTCACCTTCAGTATCCACCCCTGCCCAGCATTTCAATTAGACCAAGCTTCAAAGTAAGTGCTGTTGAATTGTACAAGGGGAGGTCTAAAGAAAGAGCTCCAAAGTAGAACATCTGTAGCCATCAGTGCACCTTTGTGATAAATAAAAAGCATTCCAAGTAAAAGAATCCTGACTTCCTGTTTGCACTTAGTATTTTCCCCATTATTATGCAAAACTCATAATGTACTGGATTCCTGAACCAGATTCAACAATGTACCTTTTCAATAAGGTTTAATCTCAGGGCTTAAATGCCAAAGATCTGACTCATTTGTATTTTGCAATAAATGCTAAACTGAATTTCATAAGAGGAAAAAAAGGCAATTCATGTTTGTCCAAAATATAAATTTTGATGAAACAATGGCATTAACATGTTACAACACATGAGCCATGCTCAAGGCATTTTTTTTTAAGATGCAGAAACAGAAAACCTCAAAACTTACACACTACCAGGCAAAATGAAGTTGTTTTCTTTAGTATCTTTTAAATCTTTATGTACAGAAAATGTACATATTAATGAGTTGCTTTCTTGCACACTGTGTGCACACAAGAGGGTGTAACAGATCTGACAACAACGGGCACTAATGAGAATTGTGAAAACACACCTTCCTAAACCCAGGCTCTGGACATCTGACGTGCACTACAGAGCAACACTGTGTAATGAGAAATGCTAGCAAGCACCTGCTGGGGATGTAGGTGATCATAAAGCACAGACCCTGAGCTCAGAGGGCACCTGAGCCTGCTTTAATCACTCTCAATGAAAATTCACAAGATCCTATAATATTGCTACTTTACACCACCACAGCGACTACTGAACTGAAAGCTTTAGATCAACTTACTTGTGGAGAAGAGAAACAAAACAAATCAGTGCCTTCATCCTTCCCATCACCATGCAACACTGCAAAAGCAAGCACAGAAAAACCCACTCCTGTAGGGCATCCTAATCCATGACACAATAGGAACACACCATCACCAGTGTAGTCTTCTAAATAGTATTCAGCAAGTCAACAGGAATTAGAAGCCTGACTTTTTTTTAATAAGAGAATTTAAGAGCTAGGAATAGAAATCCAGATGGATAGATATAAAACTCAGCTAAGAATTACAGAGACTGACTTGTGTGCACTGATTAGGGTATTATCTGTTAACACCAGCTATATATATATATATTGTTACTACATTCAGTACAGGATAACCATACGAAAGGAAAAAAGGCAAAAACCCCCAAACATTCAAAAAGCATAGTTAAGTACAGGAAAAAGATTACTTCATAAACACCCATAAATACTACACACCCCATACAATTTTTCAACTCTTGGAAAAAAGTTACTCATACAGAAAAAACCAAAAAAATGAGGTTTCTTTTAGAACAAACTTGACAATCACTTCATCAAGAAAAGGAGCTGGAGAGGAATCAAAAGGCATTGATTTCTCTTGCTAACTACTTATTTGCTACTGGTAAGTAGCAAAGAAACAATGTGTTAATCAAATCCAGCAGCTCACCTACTGTCCTTAACAGATCATATAAAATGAAAATTAACAGTGAATAGGGCACACAATAAAACTGCTGGAAATAAAAAGATCCCAAAGCCTTACCTTCTGTACTGAGAGCTTTTGGCATATGACACAAATCACCATTTCTCTGATGTGGCTGTGTAAAATGCTCTTCTAGTAGCTTAGGACATTGCCTTCAGAGGTAAAAGAAAAGATTTAGGGTCATCAAGAATATTAGTAAGAAACTAATTCTGACTTCCAGCTCTTTCAGAGCTAAACTCATCCACTGTTACCAAATGACTTTATGGAGAAGCTGCAGGTAACAAAACACACCACAAAAAATTTGTTACCCTCTCTTAACTGGGGAAGTACTTTAGCTCTGTGACACTGAATTCATCATACATAAAGGTGACACTACAGCTGCTAGGCATGCAGTATTTCAGGTAACCAGAACCAGCACAAATAAATTGTTATGCAATCAGTTTTAATCACATTCATTATAGTTATTTAAAACCTACTGAATAAATCAACAGATCTAATTTGTAAAAAATACATACAGACCAGTATGATACAGTATCTGACAGCATACCAAATTGCATTTAAAATGTCTCTTTCCATGAACCTACTCCAAATACTGAAACTTCACACAAACTGAGTATTTTACTCACATACGTAACACAGAACAACAGTCTCACAACACTGCAGAACACAAACATTACTTCCTACATTTTCTCAATTCTATTTCCTGGTAATTGCGCTGCCAGAGCTTAAAAATATTAAAGCCACCATCTCAAAATTCACATACCTCACACCTTTCATTCGACTTCTGGGAAGCTCTTTACTACTATCATCCAACAAGGAGAACTCTCCCCGTCCACTCATGGTGCCTGATATAAAAAAAAGGCGACAAATCACTTTCAACCTTTCAACACAGCCCAGTTCATCACCTGAGCCAACACTACAGGTTCATATCACTTTGCTACGAGCAAAATGGAAGTGATGGGCACAGAAATCATATCAAACATACACCTATTTCTTCCGTGAAAAGCAAATCTAAATTGACAGACCAGCCTGCCCTGCATAGCTCAGCTGCTCCGACCGACCCACCACTGCTGNGCGGGTCCCTCCGCCGCCCTGAGGGCCTGCCCTGGAGCGATCGTGTTCCCTGCGGGGCGGGCTGGGGCACCGCCAGCTGCCCGCTCGCTACCCCAGCAGCGAAATCGGGGACAAAATCGGGAGAGTGAAAGGTAGAAAACCCGTGGGTTGAGGTTAAGGCGGTTTAATAGAGAAAGCAAAAGCTACACGCATAAGCAGAGCAAAACGGAGGATTAATTCCCTGCTTCCCATGGGCAGGCAGGTGTTCAGCCATCCTCGGGAGAGCAGGGACCCACCATGTACAATGGTAACTTGGGAAGACAAAAGCCATCACTCCAAACATCCTGCCTTGCTTTCTTTCCCTGCTTTGTACACTGACCGCGATGTCAGATGGTCTGGAATGTTCCTTTGGTCGGTCGGGGTCACCTGCCCTGGCTGTGTCCTGTCCCAGCCTCTGATGCACCTACAGCTTCCTCGCCAGCACGTCAGCTCAAAAACTGACAGTACAAAAGCAGAAAAGGCCCTGGTTCTGTGTAAGCCNGCTCCTAGGCACCCCGGGAAGCTCCCAGCACTGCTGCTCTCCCCACCTCCCTCCTGAGCGCGTATCCTCAAAGGATGGTTTCTCCCTACTGTAATTATCTCCATACTCGCTCCCTGTCCGCAATCCACCCCACGTACAGACCCCGACTACCCTTCCTGGGGGACTGCTAGCGCGCCCCGCACCTTCGGCGGTTCCTTTGGTTGTTGTTTTCGGTCACTGCCCGAGAGGAGCGCTCTCCCCGCGGCGCTGCGGGCGGGCTCAGGGAAGCGCGGCTGCCGCTCGCGCACCGCGNTCAGCTCAAAAACTGACAGTACAAAAGCAGAAAAGGCCCTGGTTCTGTGTAAGCCAGCCCTGCTCAGCAATAACAAAACCATCTCTATATCATCAGTGCTCTGCTCAGCACAGATCCAAACCACAGCCCCATACCAGCCACTGTCACTACCCCAGCCAAAACCAGAACACTGGATTAGAAGCCATTAAGTCCATCTTTTGGGGTTACTTTATTCTACGTGCATTCTCTTTACTTGCAGAAGAAGCAAGAGATATTTTTGCAGTATTTTGCCACTCGTGTTTTGGCTGTCAAAAATGTAGCATGATATTCTCCAGCTATGTTTAATCATCTCTAGTGAAATACAGTTAAGTTTTAAAATTAAAGATACATTGATTTTCCTCTGCTGATGTCCAGGTGTTAAAAAGATAAGTTTCTTGTTGGTAGGATTGCCCTGTTAAGGTTTTGAGCTTGACATGCTCAGGGGAAGGTTATCAAAACCTAATCAAGGTTACCAAAACTTAACCAAAAAGGACATAGCACTGATAGCGAGCACAGGGAATGCTGAAACACAAACCTTACTCAAGGTTTTCTTAATAACAGGGTGTACTGCAGTTGGTGTGGCCAAGGCAAACAGTATTTGTGCGGAAAAGAGCCAAAAGCGGAGAGACTGCAGTCCTGTGTGCTGAAAGGATGGGAGAAGAATTTCAGGAGTAATGAGGAAGAAAGCATGAAGAAAGGAGCAGTGAAGTTCAAAAATTACACAATTCTGTGGAGTAGGGCCTCACCCACTTTTTGGTAAAACACCCAAATCAAACAAGTTTGCCTGGGGTTTTTTTAATCTACACTTGAATGAGCCTGATCTGTGTGTGAGGGGTGGAACTTTCCAGAAGTTACCCTCAAACTGATTTCCCTTGTAAATAATTTCCCTCAGATGGGAAGAAATTAATCATCTCTCTCTATGTGACCCATAAGAACTAAACCCCCTTCTCCTGCTCTATGAATACCAGTCTTTCTGAGTCTCCTTTTATCCTCACTTTTTGCAATGAAGCTAAAATCACAGATGTTTTCTCAACATGTATTTAGATTTGGAAATTGCTTCCTCTACTTCCAAGATGAGAGCAGGCTTGCACACCCAAAATTTTGTTTTCATCTTCCTTATTATGTGTTAATTCCCATTTAAAATCTAACTCACAAACAGTTTCTTAAGATCATAATGAGTAACAGCTGAGGAGTAAAATGTAGGACTGGTGATGGCAGACCTGCTGTGGATGTAGGAGAGAAAGGGAAATGATAAGAAGGTTTGCCCTGATTAGAGGTCTGAATGCAATTTTAAACCATCAGAACATGATTATCTGAAAAGCACTGTAACTAGCTATGAGAAGCCTAATTAGGCCTAATTAGCTCTCTGGTGGGAAGACAGCTCATTCTTACTTATACTTTAGTTAAGTGAACGATAACAACACATTCCGAAGTCATAGTTTTCTTATTATTAATTGTGTAAAAATTTAAAAATTCACATTCTGCTCTCCATGTCTTTACAGAGAATCATAAAGATGTGCATACAGGTTATATTATGTATCATATATATATTATGGGATTTTATAGCTCTGTCAGCCTGTATCTGAAAGAATAAATGAACATACACATCATCCCTTCAGTTTTGCGCGCACAGCACTCTGAAAACCTGAAGACAAAACGGGCGGCTTGGTTAATCATTCTTAAAAAGAGGTAATTATCCTGGAAGGAAGGTACACCCTGTGTTCTGTGCCTGTGCACAGAGGGCACTACCGATGTTCCCTAGTTTTACGCGGTGGTGCTGCAGCAGAAGGGCCGCTGTGTCCCGAGTGGGTCCCCACGAGGTGGCAGCATGGGCTAACGCTGGCCGCGCCCGCCGGCGGCAGCGGCACCTCGGCTGCGATTGAAGGATGCTGCTGAACAGACTGACGCCTTGGGGGTGAACTCTGCAGTTGTATTCTAAAGTCATCGTCAAATGCAGTTTGAAAACATGTATTGGGTCACGACAACCCCATGTAGCACTACAGGCTCGGGGAAGGCTGTCTGGAAAGCTGCCCNGAGTGGTGGAGTCACCATCCCTAGAAGTGGAGATGGGATGTGGCACATAGTGCTGTGGTCTTGTTGACAAGGTGGTGATTAGTCTCAGGTTGAAGTCGATGATGGAAGTCCTTTCCAACCTAAATGATTCTATAATTCTATTCTGATTCTGTTTTCTTGATAATCTTTCCAGCCATCTGTTATTTCTTCAAATGCATAATTGCATCTTCTTTTCTCATTGTCTGTATCTTACCTTTTCTCAGCAAGAATTTCTGCTTTCAAAATTTAATTACTATATGCACTAAAACTGCCCTTTATTTTTTTTTTTTAAAGTTGTGATTTAGATGATAGATTCTGCAAATGTGTATCTTGGTTATTTGGTTTTTAATAGCTATTAGATTTTTTTCCTGTACTGTGGCTGTGTGATTAAGTGCTAAGCAGAAACAAAGTCTTCCTCTAGATGCTGTATGACAGGTTCCATGTGTGTTTGCAACAGGAAGGATACCTGTTAGATTACTGCAGGCAGGGCCAAATGACACAATTCAGTAAAGTTTGTAGGTAGGGGTGGTGCAAGTATATTGGAAGTATGGTTTCTTTAATTGTGTAGCATTAACAATTGAAGGTTTACACATTAGACAAGTAATTTAAAACGTTGTGGTGGTCTAACACAGAGACACTGATACCTGAGGGAAATGTACTTAATGTTATCTCCTGGCTCATAGTACTTATAATTGCCTTTCTGAAGTATCACAGATTTAAGTAATTTATACTGTGAAAGAGATCTGACTTTTCATGATCATCAGATTTTTTGTTAGCCAGTATGTACATTTCTAGATCTACTCAATGTGCAAAATTTCTGCTCTAACAGTACAGCTGGTATTTTCTTCTGTGATGTTTATATGATGATAAATAGTTAATTTTTACAGCTCTAGTATCTGGCAGCAGTCACTCAAATAAAATTTAAGAGTTATGACTTACTTATGTTCATTTACTACATTGCTATTATCACTGTGCCTAAAATTGCTTTTTATGACCAGTTAGTGTGCTGTTGCTGAATGGGTTGGTTTTGCATTTTTCTCGTCCTGGGTGTGTGGTCACCCTTTCCTAGTTTTACCACTAGTGTTTCTGGCACCATACTGGATGGATTACTGAGCTGGTTGTATAGGTTGTTGTTGAGTAACCATTTAGTTCCCTCATAATTCATACCAAGAGCCTTGGAGCCTTGCACTTAACAGTGCAGTCAGTGGCTGCTCTTACTTGGGCTTAGTAGTACCACTACCCAATAACCACTTAGTAGTGGTGGTTATATTCAGTAGCTATTTTTTAATCTAATTTTCTGTGAATTAAATTAACTGCAGGGTATGCCAGATACGTTTTTCTAATCCAGCCTGTTGGATTTGAAACTAACAAACAATCTGATAGTGTAACAGTGGACACTTTGGTCCCAGGTACTTCTGTGGCATTGGTGCTGAAATCACACTACTCCTTTTCTCTAGAGAATCTTACTGTGTCTGACACACAGTGTAGGAAATCTGCTGAATCTGTCTTCAGATATATTGATAGTAAAAATATGACAAAATTCAGAGGGATAAGAGTGTTTAATTTAAAATGTTACTGTGATTTTTACCACACTATTAGTGCTTGAATTAAGCAGCCAGACATGGAATGGTGAGTTAGCTTGGTCCATTCTACTCAGCTGCTGGGTCTCGTAGCCTGACAGAGCTGAAGCTGTTGAAGCTCCATCTCTGTAGGTCCAGCCAGTAGTGAGGTTTGAGTGTGTATTCCCAATTTGATTTATTATTGAAGAGACTACAATGCACCTTGACCACACATTGGAAATAAAAACTTGTTAAACAAGCAAAAAGTCTTTTTCTGACCTCAGCTTTGCATCTCAAACTCAGTATGTCTGTAGCAAGGCACAAATATGGGTCCCATTACACAAATGGATATCAAGTAGAGAGATTGCTGTATCCTGTGGGATCTGACTGAAGCCTCTGTGTGGGCACTGAAGTTGGTTTAGGGGTCTTTCATTTGTTTGTATGGAGAGGTATGTATAAAAGATGTTCAAATCTTTCTGCAGATCAGCCATCGTTAGGCTCATTGAAGATGAAATTCTGTCTCTAGGCAAACCAAGCTTTCTCTTTTGTTTGTAAAATCTTTAAGAAACTTGGTTTCACAGCAAAAATCCCATCTGGTCCTATGACAAAGTGTACTCCTAACAAATTATGTTCTCTTGTTAAGAAACACATTTATTAGAAGATCTTTTGGAATCACCTATGCAAAATGAAAGTGAAAAGATCAGCAGTATTTTTTCAGTGCCTGTACACAAAGTTTCAGCAGTTCAAGGTGTAAATATGCAATGATATTCCCTTCACAGCAGATTGTTGCAAATATTTACCATGTGCATCTGTATAAATTTCTCAGCATCCCCCTGAGCTGCTCATGTGTGTTGTCCTTTACTAGACCTCCCCATAAGACAAAACCATTAGGTTTTTTGTCTTTTATAATCAACACATAGAAAATTGTTGATGTCTTAAGAAGGCCTTTAGAGTTTAGGTTTACTAGTTAGACTTCTTCATAATGCAGTGAAAATGGGTAGTGATGAGGGAAGAGTATGGATTATTTGTATGGTTAAGGCTTTATCTGATGGTCTAAGAGCTTGGCTACTGAAACCATTGAAATGACGGTTTAATACCATATTCCTCCACTAACTCCTTGCTGGACCTTGAGCTAGTTAGTTAGTTAGTTGATCATCAGTTCCCCTTGTTTATTTTGGTTTCTTTGTGATGTTCCTCCAAAAATATAGACAAAGGAGTTGGATGGCTGTTAGGATGACAAATACCACATACCATTGGTTCTGAATTCTGTTGCTTTACTGATTAAAGTGATGTCGTTTAGAAAGAACAGGATTACCACCCTGTGGCACATCATTCCAATCCCTGTCATTGTAATTACTATCAAATTAATTCTGACTATTCTAAGAAAGATAAAATATTTTATTAGAAGGTACTCTGTGTCTTAAGGTTTTTGTGTTATTCATGCATTAAAAAAAGGAATGAACTCAATGGCAAATGGAGAATCTGAATTTAAAATGACTGCTAAGCAAGTGGAGCACATCCTCAGGACTGTGAGTGTTTTACTTTTCAATCTACACAAGGCATAATATTAAAAATCCAAGAAACAATATGTTTGTGGTCCCAGAGAAACAGGATTATATGCCTGTTGTACCTTGGGTTCCTGGAAATTATCTTTGTATTGTTCATTTTTTGGGGTGTTCATCTGCTGTTTGACAGAGTGTAAAGCTTTGCTGTTATTTATGGAGCATGTGAGCATTAATATGCCCAGAGCTTTTGTGGAATAAAAAAAAAAAAAAAAGAAAAAAAAAGAAAAAAAGATGTATTTTAAATTTCACTTCCTTTACAAATACAAGAAGATATCAGGAACAGAAAGTCTTTTTTGTTTATTTTGGCTGGTGTAGCTGTTTGCTTAATCTTTCATTATTTTTTTCTGGAATAATAATTTAAATGTGTGGTTAATAACTTCAATTGGTGTAAAAGCTATCTTTTAGTACATTCATAGGATGCTGAGCATAAAATTGAAGTTGATAATTATACATGAGGAAAAATTACTCCAAATCACAGGAGTATTCACTTTTATCCTTTGTATTTGAAGGTAAGAATTAGTGTCAATGATTAGAAATACACAGAGATTTCTGTAGAAAAAAGCTTCCATGGGCTATAACTCTTAGGATGGCTGTTGCTGAAGAACAGAGTATAGGATAGAGTATTTTGTAAGAACTTGGGCAGGCATGGTTGTTCATTTCTTCTAATTAATGTAAGAACTAGAAGGCATCTGATGAAATGATAAAATGACAGATCTTAAGCAAAAATCACTTTTGAAACCAATCTGTAATTAAACATTAAAAATTACTTCATACAGAATTATAAATGTATTAAGATATGATCAGTCAATTTTATGGTCTATGAATTGGAACTGTTAGAAAGAATGGTGCACACATGATAGATTGTAATTCTGTTAGTCTCTCAGTGCTCACAGCAGAAGAGTTTATTGAGGGAAGCACCATTCCATGATGGTCTATTTATATGTGTTTGCTCTAAACACCCACTTACGGCCACAGTCAGAGATAAGGCCACTTTTCTTTAATTTTCTCTTTGTATGCACCAATTTGCTTGTATTTCCGTGCTAATAAGTTATGATACCAAGGTCTAATACAAAAAGTTAATATTACTGAGTGGTACTGTGATTTAGGAGAACTAAATTCAGCCATAGCACAAGATTATTAAGTATAGATACAATAAAATTTTAAAACACATACACTTACTTCAGGTGTGTGATTAGTTTTTTATACGTGGTCTAAATGCACTTTTAACAAGTGCATTTGTACATTTGTATTAGCAGTAATACAGTAGTTACATCATCTCTTTGTTATCATCACTGAAATACATTTTGAGCTTTAGTGTATTCCATGGTTGGGTAAACATTCCAATTAACATATTGGCCAATACACTGAGTTTAGCAAAAATGACACTATGAGTTCAGAATGGGAAAAAGGGTTCTTCACATGAAGATGTAATCCTTTCAATATAGACTGACCATTTGGAATGCAGCGGGGAATCATTAAGAGCAGTTAAAGCCCAGGATTACATTTCGTGTGGTAGTTGTTCTAGCACCTTAGTTCATTTAGACGAGAGCTTTTTTTGTGAATACTTATAATGTGCCTCAGGTTTGTAGTATTTTAGAGAAAATACAGAGAAAATTTATGACATATCCTTAATCAAAAACTTGAGTATTTTCCAGTGTCTGTTTTCTGTGTAGGAAACGCTTTGCTGGATTTTCTTTCTGTGTTACTTTCTCAGTTTTTTCAGTCACACTTGTCAGGCTGAAACAATGCGTGGAAGCTCTTTGCCGTAACTCGCCTATGTTCCAGGAATCACTGGAGTTCTAAATGGAAAATGTGAAACCTGTTCTTCTAAACCGAACAACACACACAGCCAGATTGGAGTGGTAGAGCAGTGGCTGGAACGAGGAGAAAAATAAATCCAAAGTTTTCAAGCAGACTTCAATTAAAATAATGGAAAATACTAGAATATAAGCAGAAATGCTAGAAATTCTTCAGAGTATATTTCCATGCAATTACAAAGCAGTGCTCAATTACATTCCAGGCAAAGTTGATCAGTTCATCCCTGGTCAGTTGTTTTCAGTCCTTCCAAGCAGGTCATAGGTCTAAGAGTCCTGGAAACATGTTTAGAAATTCAAATTGACTTGTTTTCCTGGAATTGCTGATGAGTCCAGGAAAGGGCCTACACATTGGTTTGAAAGTGAAGTTTTGTGTGTGGGTTTGTTGATTTTTTTCTTCCAGGTGCTTTTTAAAACCATCCATCTCAGATTCTGCATGGAGTTTGCAGTTGAGGAATGCCATTAGGTAAGACAGGTTGTTTCAGCAGCTTCTGGATGTAGGCTTGAGGAAGATTACTTGAGAATGTAGAAAAGAGATATGGTGTTTGTGAAAGTGTAGGTGGGAAGAAGGGACTTAAAGAGAGAAGGCTTGACAAAAAGTGTATTAATGCCTGCCCAAAATAGTCTTCTGAAAATATGATGTGGTTTTACTTTTACCTTGGTTTTTGTGTTTTGCTGATGTAGCCATAGAAGCTCTTCCTAGGACTGATAAGACGCCCTAAGCTTCAAGAGTTCTTGAGGCTAATAACAGCGTGGTGTTTTTCAGGCTTCCTGCGGTATTATTTAAAGGCACAGCTTCAAAAGGAATTCCAAAGCATACACAGAATACTGTTAAGCTAAGATTGCTCTCCATTACAGTAGTTATTTTGGTAAGGCTGGGAAGAAATGAAGTTGGCAAAATGTCAGTATGACTTCACAGAGGTAACTTAGAGAGACCAGCTGAGATTGGGACATCTGCCTTACAAACTGTCACTGACATGAATTCTGCCCAGATGATTTAGCTATTTAATAATGTGTGGAAGAGTTTTCTCTCCAACCTGTACAAGTTCTTTTGCATTCTGGCTGTGCACATTAGCCTTGTCCTGGGTTTGGGAGTTATTGGTGCTTTCAAGTATGACTGAGAAAAGACCAAAAAGTGCAATTGGTTACTACGAATGAAATTTTGAAGGAGTATGCAGAAGGTGCTGAACATACCTGAAATCTCAGGAAAAAAAAGCAAATATTTCATTTTATGCCTATCCACAACTGACTTTTCAAAGTCAAATTAATTCAACCCAAATGGTAAAATAATCTGACCACAGGGAGCACAATTCTGCAAAATTTCTTTTTGCAGGGTAGATAAAAGAGCATTTTTCATGCTGCGGTATTAAAGAGACCATCTTTATGCTCCATAAGTCATGTGATTTTATCCATCCTGATGGCAGATTTAAGAATTATCCTTCTAGTATGAAAATTTACAGAACATTATTTTTCATATATTCACATTATAGCTTTATTAAAAAAAAAGATGGGATTGTGATGCTATTACTGATTTCTATCCTTTGAGTCTAAAATCCTATACTGTAAATTTATTTGCAATTTGCTGTAAATTGGATTAATATAACCACTATTCTAGAATAATTCAATTAAATTAATAACATTATCTGAAATTACATGTTAACTTTTTGCCAGGTTTTTCAAAAATAGTAAAAATTAATTCTGTCAGCTTGGCTTTTCCTTATTTTTTTTGTTTCTTTGTGTAATTGTGTTTTCTGTTTGTAATTATGATTCTAATTAGTTGATAAAGATTTATGGCAAAGAATTAATTAAAAGCCATGCACAAGAAAAGCTTGTTTGTGTTTTTCTAATAAGATATAGCATTTGCTTTCTCATGATTCAAGTGGCAGGTTATGCAAACATTTCTATTTCTGATCCTTCTAAGGCTTTTGTCTCTTGTCTGTTAAGTATTTTGTGGGGGAAAACATGATCATGAAGTCGGCAATCTGCCTAGGATTTCAAAATGGCATGAAAATAAATAATTACACATGATGAAAACATTTAGGATATTACATTGTGATCATTTCATGTCACTGGCAGACCCATTTCAGGAAGAAAAACAACATTACATAAAGTCTAGTGGTACAGTAAACAAGGGGATTTAAAGACTGATGGATATCACTGTCTGTTCTCTCCCTAGGGTAAAGTATTGACTGTAATACTTTAAATTTCCTTTCCTCCCCTTTCTCTTTCCCTTTCCCTTTCCCTTTCCCTTTCCCTTTCCCTTTCCTCCATGACAGAGAAATCTGCAGGTGTCTGATAAATACCACTTTGGCAATCTGTAATAGCTGTTATTGGAACAGAGGACCTAATTACATAGAAGGATTTCCCTTCAAGATAACCTGAATTTGTAAACATCTTATCTTGCTCACCTACCTAATCATCAGGAGCCACAGAGCTGCTTGGTTCCAGACTCGAGGCCTGAATGTCTTTTTAATATTCACCATTCTCTTCAGAATCCAAATATATCTGTTATTTCCCATTATTTATGTCTTTTATGCTTGCTCTGACTATAATTCTAATACCCTTCTGAGCTGCTGCTTAGAAGGCAAGTTTTACTTATGTGCTGCATCAAAGGAGAAAGTGAAAATGATCATTAAAATACAAGGTGACCTAATTGAATGTAATTAATCTACTGTGTTTAAAATAGCGTAGGTATGTCTGGCTTTCAGAAGTATTACACTTCCCTAATACTGGTAGAAGACAGTGGCATTAACATGCTCATGAAACAATTCCTATGCCCATATACATATGGAAACAGAAGGTTTTAGCAATTCCTATTGAGCTGTATATTTGTCTATACTTTTAAATATTTATCTTGACCTCTGATCTTACAAACTGTATCTACTTAATAAAAAACGCAACTTGAAAACCTTTTTAAACAATGTTCAAAAAATGTTGTTACATCCTTGGCTTTTATCAGCCTTTGTGCTTGGAAACCCTTGGAGTCAGGAGAGCAACTTCCATCTATCTTCTAGTGTGAACCTGTTTTAATATAACCAGAGGCACCTTGGCTTCTTCCATTTGGGAACTGCTTACTACTGAATGAGTGATACAGGATCTCTGCTTCACATTGCTCTTACCCTGAATTAGTGGGAGCTCAGGCCAGTGAAAATAGAGTGACTGAACACATTTTCTCTTTCAAAGAAACAGAGGAACTGTAAGTTCTGTCAGTAAGGAGTCATGGAAAAAACACATGTTATTAGTAATGAAAAATTGCTTGCTCTAATTTGTGACCTACAGATTTTATTTACGGGTGGATCTTGTGGGTTTTATCTTCAACAAGAGCATACAAGATAAACAGGTATTGTACACTATGTTCATGCAAGATGATACAGTTAGATTCACTTCAGAGAAAGGCAGGAATTCTTTGGGGCGGAGTGCTTCATGGTGCAATAGGTTTTTGGGGAAGAGAAATGTTTTGCTGTGTAGAAGGAACTTGTCCTCTCCTGCCTGCGCTATATTGCCTCCGTGATCCACCTGTTTTCTGAGTGACAGCCTTTTTCAGATGTTTTTCTGTTCCAAGACCATTAGTACTGCTTTCTTCCATCAGACATTGCATTGTGGATGTCTTCAAGTAAGATGTAAACTGGGCCTGTAAATATTCTGTGAAAGATTTTACAATCATGTAGTTTAGAAGTCACAGAGTAAATGGGAGCACATAATGGTATGTTACTGTGAACAGGGCAAGTGACATCTGAAAGATCCTTAATGTACTTTCTCTATTTGGCAGGCCTCACTGCTCTGTTATGTCAGTTTTTGGGGAAGCACGTGAAGAAAAAGATGGCCTGGTTGGATGGAGTCCCAGGGAAAGTAGCCAGACTTGTCAGGAGACAGGAAAGCACAGCTAATGAAAAGAAAATTAAAGGAATGAGAGTAACAGTGAGAATTTGTACTTTAGCTGAGGCAAAGACTAATTATGTTAAATACTACGGAGAAGTTAAAATGTTAAGGAGAGATAAACTCTTAGTGGGACAATTGATATTTGAAACTGTTGCACACCTTAAGAATATATAAAAAAAAGTCTCTTGGGAGCAATATTTGACCCTAGTTGAGAGCAAGGTATTGGACCATGACCTTTTAACATTTGTTCTCTAGCTATTGGCAATGATTTTTGGTAACTACCTGCAACATTTACCTGGAAAAGGCAAAAACTCAGAGTGCCGGTTTATAAGAGTAGCTGTGCTGATCTTGGCTGGGATAGAGTTAAATTTCTTCACAGTATCTGGTATGGGGCTGTGTTTTGGATTTATGCTGGAGACAATGTTGATCACACAGGGATGTTTTTGTTATTGCTGAGCAGGGCTTACACAGAGCCAAAGCCTTCTCTGTTCCTCACCCCACCCTACCGCGAGTGGGCTGGGGGTGTGCAAGGAGTTGAGACAGGGCACAGCCAGGACAATTGACTCCAGCTGACCAAAAGGATGTCCCAGACTGTGTGGTGTCATGCTCAGCAGTAAAGTTAGGGGGCAAGGCTGGCCAGGGGGCAGCTGCTTCTAAGGGACTGGCAGGGCAATGGTCAGTTGGTGGTGAGAATCTCTTTTCATTTGCATCAGTTTTCTTTCTTGGGATTAACTTTTTCTTTGTTTTATTTTCCTCACAATTAG